>VUQI01046775.1:0-23435 GCA_015106735.1 Paratilapia polleni | reverse complement strand
TTCCCATAAACACACTCCTAAACCTTGTGGAAAGCCTTCCCAGAAGAGTTGAAGCTGTTATAGCTGCAAAGGGTGGGCCGGCATCATATTAAACCCTATGGATTAAGAATGGGATGTCACTCAAGTTCATATGTGTGTGAAGGCAGATGAGCGAATACTTTTGGCAATATAGTGTACATATATATATATATATATATATATATATATATATAGAGAGAGAGAGAGAGAGAGAGAGAGAGAGAGAGAGAGAGAGAGAGAGAGAGAGAATAAATACACATTCATCAAAACTTTACTTTTACTTAAATGCAGTGCTTCAGTAAAAATATTCAGTTAGTTTCACCGGTTATAATGTGAATTAATTTATTTATTCAGATTTATCATTTCCTTTAGAGGAATCTTTAAAAACGTAATTTCCTGGGTGGACTGCTAAATTGTCTACTTAGTGTTTGTGTAACAGGTTCCCTATGTTAAGAAAAAAGAAAAGAAAAAAAAACTAAATTGTAAGTTTAGTCATAGACTGCTTTGAAAAAAAAAGAAAAATATATGGAATCAGTTGTTCGAATGAATTCCCTGAAAGCATATTCCCACATATCCATGCTGGGGTTTACTTTGCATATGCATCCTCATCACGTGATTTGGTCAGATCATCAGGTGATCTGACCAAATCGCCCTTCTTATTTACAGTAATGATCCAGAAGATTTTTGTGCTTCCTGCACATATCCTAGCTCAATATAATACATCCTCCCAGTGACAGTAGAGTATAAGCAGTATTTCATTACATTTTCATTTTCTGAATATACATGCTGGAATTCAATCTTATTCAGTTTCAAGACACTGAATTTGGTTGACAGACTACACAGAATTTCACTGAAAAAAACCCAACAACACCAACAGAAATAACATTTAGAAGAGCTATAGCTGTCCCAGCCACAAACAATATATTTGTGTTCACTGTCCAGAGGAGATCTGTACCAAGCGTGTTAATAAAAGCTGAAGGAATCATGAATCACAACAGGCTTTTCAATATCCTTCTCAGGAGGAAGACTCGTTCCCCTGCCATGGAAGACTCACCTTTGCACATCTGCTGTGATTGTTTGTAAATGACTGCTGCATTGATTTCAGCCTCACATGGGATTTTGAGTGTTTGTGTAATTTGTTTGAATGGAAGGAGGTAAAATGGGAGAAAAAGTGGTAATGAAGGTGGATATGGGAGAGATAAAAGCCACCCACAGAGACTACTGTACTGTACACAAGCAAGAGCACAAGTAAAAGCACAGACTTACAAAAGCCTCCTTTTACTCTGTAACAGCATTACAAGATATTATGGACATGCTCTATATTATGGATATACTCCCTCTGGGCAGTAGTGAATCCCTCTATCTCCATCACTCTATTTGCTTGGCAGTACCATAGAAGTCTACTATTTCCCTATTAGATCTAGAAAACTGTAGCTCATTTTTCTAATTGTTACTTTTTAATTTTTTTTATGTAATAATGTATTTATTTCCATTCTGTTCTTGGTAGCTGGGGTGTACACATCCTGAAAGTTCTAGAGGATCCACAGGGGTGGGCAGCATGTGGGGAAAAAAAGCCCAGGTCACTGTTTCCAGTTTCTTGACTACACCTAACATCAAAGTCACTGGCACCCTAATAAACAGGCTCCCCACTTAGGGTGTGAGGGCTGTTTTGGAAAGGGTCATGCAGCAGGTCGGCTGTCTCCCATCAGGGTCTAAGGAGCGAGGGACTCAGAACTGCACAATACCAGTCTCAACAACAAAAATAAACCCCATTCTTGGTACTTAAAACTGAGAAAATGTGGATTTTTTTTAACCACACAATAACGATGCCTAGAGACTTGGTTGACCTATACTTCTCTAGTGCCAGTGGCTCCGGGCAGACACATGGAGATACACTCACTATCTACTTTGTCAGGTACACTTGTTCAACTGCCCATTAACACAAATATTTAATCAGCCAATCACATGGATGCAACTCAATGCATTTAGGCTTGTAGACATGTTCAAGACGACCTGCTGAAGAACAAACTGAGCATCAGAATGGGGAAGAAAGTTGATTTAGGTGATGGGAAGGCAACAGTGACTTAAATAACCACTTATTACAACCAAGGTATGCAGAAGAGCATCTCTGAACACACAACACATCAAACCTTGAAGCAGATGGTCTATAGCAGCAGAAATGGTTTCAGTTCCTGTCAGCTAAGAACAAGAAACTGAGGCTACAATTTGCACAGGCTCACCAAAATCAGACAACAGAAGACTGGGAAAGCGTTGCCTGATCTGCCTTATTGTTGCTGACCATGTCCATCCCTTTATGACCACAGCATACCTATGCTCTGATGGCTGCTTCCAGCAGGATAACACACCATGTCATAAAGCTCAAATCACCTTAAAATGGTTTCTTGAACATGACAGTGAGTTCACTATATGCAAATGACCTCCACGGTCACCAGATCTCCAATCAAAAGAGCACCTCTGAGGTGTCGTCGAACTGGAGATTCCCATCATGGCCAACAAATCTGCAGCAACTGTGTGATACTATCATGTCAATATGGACCAAAAACTCCTTGTTTTTGAAGAATTAAAGCAAAAGGGCATCCAACCTAGTACTAGCAAGGTGTACCTAAAAAAGTGTCCAGTGAGTGTATGTGGACATACCCTCCAAGCCCGCTCCCTGTTTTCCCTACACTTTTACGTACACTCACTTCCAGACTGCATAAATTTTTTTAAGCAGTGACTGTTGGCGAACTTTGCCACTAATCAGGTTAAGAACAAAATACTTTGTTAATGAGACTAGAGTAATGGGCAACTAAAACGGTGGCTAATATCATGTGGATGTACTGCCATCTGTTGACAAAACACAGAACACATACTCAGCAAGACAATGACCTACAATCCACTGACCGTATTATTTTACTATCAAAAAATACTGATTATCACAAAAAAACAACACTTTTTTGTAGGAATAAGCTGTGCAAGCTTCCACATATCTTCCAAAATTTGTCATTTCTACATGGAGATTATTAGTTTTCTGGAAATAGTTATGAACGCTGTATTGAAAGGAACCTTATTATCCACTTACACACACACACACACACACACACACACACACACGCAAAGACTGACACTAACAGTATTGTGTTTCACAAGAACATGACAGTTTTAGCTGTATTAAGTTTAATGGTTTTGCAGCCTGACACAAAGGAAGGTAGCATACAGATTTAGGTGATATACAGTAGTAGATGTAAAAGCAATATGGCTTTCATTGCTGACGAGTCTTAATTCACAGCCATTGGAAAACACACAGCACCCCTTTAATATTCTACAAGAGTGTCCCTATGATTGGTAGCAATAATCTTTTTTCAATTAAAAAAAATGGCATCATATTGTCATAGATTATATTCATAAATCACTTCTTACATAAATACTTTTTAAAACCAAAGGCATTGCCTATTACACATTTGTAAACATACTATTCATTGATTTAACAGAGAGATGTGCAGTGTTTGTTAAAAATAATAATAAGTTAAAGGATGGAAGAAGATTGCGTTTTTCATTTGACAAACAACTTAAAAGTATTTTTCTAGATGCGTTTATTTCTGTCTAAACAGTGTTTAATTGGAGTGCTTTATCATACCATCCAACAATCATCATACAGCCTGTTTTCACTCATTATGACTTTAGACTTTAAGCTGAATTAATCTTCTCTCGTGGAGGTATGCAAATATGGTGGTAAATGGTCTATAAAAGCGTTTGGGTCAACAACAAATATTATTTTTGAGAAACAACTTTTTCCAGTGTGGTGTTACATCTGAACAAAAGCAAGAAAGATGCATGATGTGGCATCTTACGCAGTGAGTATCAGTGTGAAGACTTGTTGATAATGAAGACTGGATCTTCTATTAGGTCCATGTATTTGCTTCCCAGAGTCTATTATATACATGTCACTTGAGGCAGGCTTAAATTTCTAATCCCACAATGCACAGCGCCAGTAGCACCAACGACACTAAGCTTAGAGTGGGCGTGATTGTAGATGCTTGACCTGAGGAATAGGGAAACAACATCAAACAAGATGTTTGAAAAGAAGGTAAAATGGAGGAAAACTTTAATCTTTATTCACTGTTTCGTCTGAGCCTTACCCTGAATCCTAATCTTCCTGACTGGACCATCTCCTCCTTCATAACGGCCGCGCACCATCAGTTCATAGTCTCCAACCTGAGGCATGGGGAAGTCCATGAAGTGCCAGCCAGTGATGTAAACCTTCCCGTAGATGTAGCCTGTCTTTCTGAACATGACCTATGAGATGAGAAACATGGGAGGTTTTTAACATTCCTGTGATGGCTGGGAAGTTTAATTTGTCTTATCTTTGTTTTAACTTTAATGTTTACATCAAATATATCCAACAACACTTAACAAACCTTGTAGTACAGGGGAAAGGAAATATTGCCAAACCAGTCATATTGGATATGATCCCACCACACATACAACCATTTTCCTGTCCAGGTGATATAGCGCCACATCCTGGGAGGATCTGGTGGTGCTGTAAAGAGATCATTTATTAAGCCTAAATGTAGATTTGCTTATCATTACAAATTTCATTGCAGGTAGAGTGTGTGCAGTCTGTCTTACGTGGCCTCTTTGTGAACATCTCACACATTTCTCCGGGGGGTCCAAGACCTGCTCCATTGTAGGCACGGACCTCAATGAGGTAGTGTGAATCGGGCAGCATGTTCTCCAGCCTCGTCTGATTGACTGAGGCTGGAACAAATATGCGATTGGCTCCCGGTTCTGGATCATCATACTTTCTCCAGTATTTGACCTAGATAACAAGAAATGAGATTGTTTGGAATTTCACATTTGGTCAGTTTGTCAGTCAGATATAATGGTAATCCTTACATAAAGAGGTCAATTTCAAAGATCTGATGTTTTCATTACACTTTAAGCTAACTAACATTGACAGCAAGACCAATTTACACTCACTGGTCACTTCATTAGGTACCCTTGTTCAGCTGCTCGTTAAGCAAATATCTAATCAGTCAATCATATGGAAACAACTCAATGCATTTAGGTATGTAGCCATGGTAAAGGTGACCTGCTGAAGTTCAAACTGAGCATCAGAATGGGGAAGAAAGGTGACTAAAAAGTGACTTTGAATGTGGCAAGGTTGTTGGTGCCAGACGGGCTGATCTGAGTATTTCAGAAACTGCTGATCTACTGGGATTTTTCCACACAACCATCTCTACTGGTAACAGAGAATGGTCTGAAAAAAAGGAGAACTGCCACTCCAGAGAGAAAACGCCTTGTTGATGTCAGAGGTCAGAGGAGAATGACCAGACTGCTTCCAGCTCATAGAAGCAACAGTAACTCAAATAACCTCTTGTTACAGCCAAGGTATGCAGAGGAGCATCTCTGAATGCACAACACCGACCATGTCTACATGCCTAAATGCATTGAGTTGCTGCCATGTGACTCACTGATTAGATATCTGTGTTAACGAGCAGCTGAACAGGTGTACCTAATGAGGTGGCCGGTGAGTGTATATTTCAAAATGTAACATATGTGGTGTGTAAAGTTTCTGAGGTAGAAACTGTCAGTGGTTCTGTACCTGGTATCCCTCAATGTACTGTTGCAGGCCTGTTCCAGTGTCAACCACTGGCAGCCACCAAACCAGAGCTTCAGTGGAGGACACAGGCCTAGCATAGACATCTGTTGGAGGCTCTGTAGGTACTGGAGAAGACAGAGAAAAACGAAAAGAGAAAAAGCTGTTCAAATTTTCCATGGTAATAAAGACAGGAATGCTAATCAAGCCCAAAGTAAAATTCTTACCATCTCGTGGATAGTAGATGACTTTAGTGAGGGTGTAGGGTCCATCACCTTTTACATTAAAAGACTTGATCTTCACCTGAAACTCTCGCACCTGAAAGTCTTCCTCTGTGATAATGAAGTAGGAGTCTCTGTGAACATGTCGTCTTGTCTCGGGGTCTGAGATGGTCTCGTACCACCAGTCGTAAGCATCATGAGGCTTGAACGCCACGATGTAGCCAAACTTCTTGCCGTAGAAGTACCAAGGCTCCACAGGCTAAAGGTCACAAGATGAAACAACTTCTAGTAAAATTCAACTGTTAATAAGTAAATTGTGAATGAGAGAGACAAGTGGAGACACCTACTGTCCACGTGATGATGATCTCGCCATTTCGACCTCCGTAGCCTGCCAGATCAGTGGGAGAAACAACTGGAACTGAGGAGAAAAAAAAAGTTTATAAGTAGTATTTTTTTGAAATAACATCCACCATATGAAAAATATACATATATATATTTTTTTATTTCTCCTTGTCCTTACGAGCATCCCAGGTTTTGATCTTAAGGGAGGGGATACTGGCCTCTCCAGAGCCATACTCATTAGTAGCAATGATCCTAAACTGATATTCCATCCAAGCGTACAAGTCTGTCACCTCTGCTCTCTCCATACTGCCATCAAGAAAAGTTGGAGCTAAAGGACACAAGGAGCAACCAAGTCAAATGATGCAAAAAATAATAATAACAATAAAAAAATGATATCCTTTTTGAAAAGTAAAAGTAATGCAAAATCAAATCCAAATCAGTCACAGAACATAGTTGTTTCAGAGCCTGCAAATAGTCGAAGATGCTTTGGTTTAGCTTATCTGTGGAGTGAGTTGGCCCCCTGCTGGCAGTGAGCAGTACTCACAAGTGCTGGCATTCCTCCAGTCATCTTCATATAAAGCCCAGTAGTGTCTGGTCTGAATGGTGTAGTAGAGAATGGGGCTGTTATGCTCGGCTCCTTTAGTCCACCACAGCTTCACCCACGTGTCCCCGATGTCTTCCACCCGAATCACACCAGGAGGACCAGGAACTCCTGGGGTTTGGGGATCGGATGAGGGAGGAGAATAAAGATACATGGAAAATGAGTGGAGGGGTATAATCATGATATAACTAACAATAATCATCGTTAGTCTTCTGTTATACTCGAGCCTGGATGTGAATGTCAATCAGTCAGGTAGGCTCAAATCTGCTGTAGCTTATTTTTAGTGGGGTTGCTCTGTTTTGGACCCGAGTAGCTGCAGCAAGACCACAGATGCACAAGAAGCAGGTTTTAATGACAATAGATGTCATGTGTATTTGCACTGATTAAGTCCGACTTTTGTGTTGGAGATTGGGTTCTGAACCTGCTTGCAGATGTGCAGCATCTGTATAGGCTATAGCAGCTTAAGCAGCTGCATACCTTAATATGAGATTTCCCCATTGGACGCGTAAAAAAGGTAACAGCTGAGCCATCAACTGATGCGGGTCAGCAATGAGATCTGTCAGGTTTGCAGCTGATCTTGCCTTCATGGCCTGCCTGAAGTAACTATGCTTGAATCTTGGTGTCTGTGGTCACCTCAGGCAAATCATGCCTCACAGGACTGACCTACAACCTTGAGGTCACAATAGGCAGTGTCGTTGTCCACCACAGTTTGAGCCGTGCAGGTGTAGTGGCCTTCATGCCAAATTTGGGCATTCTTTATTCTCAGGTCACCAACGCCATCTTCGCTCTAAATGATAGGAAACAAAATGAGATAAAATAGGAAAGAAAACCCAATGGAGAGAATGACAATGAAAAAAGTGGGAGAGGAAGACAGAGCTGTTATTAAAGAAAGTATCAAATGATTGAGGACTTTTGTATCTTTTGAGAAGCTTAAATATAAATAGAACTAGAATAAATCACCGACCCTACCATAACGCGTTCGTAGTGTTGCCACTCAGCGTTAAAGTCGATGACTCTGAAGTCTATGGCCCAGACGAATGTGATGTCCAGCATGGGGTCATATGAAGCAGCGCACTTCAGAATCACCTCGTCACCGACTTTAACCTCAGTGTCTTCAGGTGCTACTGTGATGCTGGTAGCCTCTAAGTAAAAGAATATCACAAATAAAATCAACGCGTCAAGTCCAAGATTGTGTGATGTTTACAGTATTTAGACGCACACATACGCACACGCACTGACCCGTGATGGTGAGATAGCCCGAGTTGTTGGCCTTTCCTCTGTCATTCTCCGCAAAGCAGGTATAAAAACCTTCGTCGTTTTTGGTGGCATTCAGGATCTCCAGACTCCCATCAAACATGATCGAAATGCTGAACATGAACATAACCTGTTAAGCTAAGCTTCCTGATGTGCAGAGGCATTGTGCTTTTTTTATCTTTATTTTTGATACTAAACAAAAGATAAACACAGGAGTAAAGCTGTCATTCTGTGAGTCATTATGCTGACCGTGAGCTGTTGTAGAGGAGCTCTTTGCCCTTTGTCCAGGTGAATCGAGGTCTAGGAGCCGCTCTGGGTTTACACTCAATCACCACACGTCCGTCTTTGGCTCCGAGAAGCTCCTTCTTCACAGGGTTGAAGTCGAATGTTGGAGCACAGGCTGGAGGGAGGTTAGAGGTATCAATTTGTGTTTAATGCGTGCCTTAAAATATAGCACACACACACATATATATATATGTAGCAGTTAATTTTTTTTAAGCGTAATTGTCATTTCAAAATTTACTCAATTGGAGTACGGCTCACCAATGACTCGCAGCTCAGCGTTGGCGTATTTGATGCCCCAGTAGTTCTCAGCGATGCACTGGTACATCCCAGAGTCAGCAAAAGTGAGGCTGGAAAACTTAAGCTCACCTTTACCGTACTAGGAAACACAGACACAACCCAAATCTGTACTTGAGTATATTGTCAAAGAAGACCTCATATCACCCAGTTTCTTTAATTGTACAGTAGGTGCCAAAAGTCCGAGTTTTTTACCATATACCCATCTTTGTACCAGCGGATGAAAGGGAAAGGTTTTCCTGATGCCACACAGCGCATGGTGTGCTCTGAGCCAATGTCCATCATCGTGTTATTGATGGTCTCTGCCCACTCTGGAGCAGCTGAAAGAAACATAATGGGCATTACTGTATATTACTACATAATAAAGACATCAAAGTCTTTGAGTTTTGAAGGGCACACTCCTCGACTATTTTTTTATAACTTTGACAAATGACTTACACTCCACATAGAGCCAGGCCTTGTGCCAGTCCTTTCCTTTAGTGTTGATGGCTTCACAATCATATCCTCCCACATCTTCATACTGTACATTGTACAGATGAAGCACGGCCCCCGATTCACTAATTTCATGATTAGCTGGAAGGTCTGTGGCATCCACCTTCCTCCATACAATATGAGGGATGGGACTGAGCAGAATACAAAGTTAGCTTGCTGTTGTGATACACTCAGTAAGTACAAAGTAAGTAAGACAACTAAACATCGGATCTTCTTTGATACAGTCCCCGCAGATAAAGGTTATATACTAACACAAACCTGAGAAAAATTAGCTTATTTAATCATTGTAAAATAAAATATTTTTATCCTGAAAGAGTACACCCCTGGCATCAAAAGCCAGTACTGCTCCTTTCATTCATTCATTTGCTTAGCCCTTTATTAAATTCAGAGTCTCGGGGGGCTGGAGCCTATCCCAGTTGTCACAGGGTGAGAGGCAGGGTACACTCTGGGCAGGTCACCAGTCTATTGCCGCTCTAGCAGAAATAACTTCCTGAAAGTATAAAGTATTATCCACCAGTCCCTGACACAGGCTTAATAGAGCATTTTATTTATTTTTCTTCTCTTCAATGCACAATTCCTGAAGGTGTTTGTCTTTGGACTGTCTGCTTATACTGTAGCCAAACACCTTCCTTTGATTTGTCTTTCCAAAGCACATTATTGCAAAATGCCTTTATTTTGATTTTTGTTTTTGGACAGCTGACTTACTTTTTGCATGTCACTGACTTTTTAAAATTTAAATTATAAAAAATGACTACAAAAATACAAAAAGTTGCTTTTATGTGTCATTATTGTTTTTACATAAAGTCTTTCCTGCAGTTTAGGATAAATATAGCATAAATGTCATATAATACCTGCAGATGTACATTGAGTATAGTAATAAAAACTTACTTTCCAAGAGCAAAGCATTCTAATGTAATGTTAGAAGCCAGCATGGCAGTAGTATCTGGGAACTTCACTCTGATGTCTGCTGGGTATTTTCTCTCCTCACCTGGAACAAAAAAATGTTCATTATATACAATATGAAAAGATTTTGACATCTTTGTCCTGTGTCGTTGCACCACAGTCACTAACCATCATCCGGGGGTAAGGGGATGAGAGGGATGAACTTGGAGAAGACACTCTTCCCTAAGACGGGACTAGAAACAAAGCAGGAGTAGTTTCCTGCATCCTGAGCTTCCACCTTGGCAATGTACAGGTTCCCCGTCTTCTGGGAAACAAACCTGCGACGATCTGTGTTCAGGAACACTGGGAACTCGTTGTAGATCCAGCGGTAGGTCACCTCCTCTGAAAAGGAACAGAGAGAGTGAGAGAGAGACGTGGACAACTTTTTCTTGTTTGCACCACTAACATTTACACGTTTGAATGATGAATTCAGGCTCTAAAGATTGAAGACCTGTACATACGTGGCCAGACTTTTGGAGGCGCACACAACAGAACTGCTCCCTGTCCTTCTTTGACGTAAACTGCGTCTCTCTCTTCATCGGGAAACTCACCCAGAACTACACAGAAAGTACATACGGGCTAAATTCAGCCACTGCAAAACCGCTCATTATCACCAGAAACTCAAAGACGTGAATAAGTTTTAGTCATTAAGGAGATCAACGTCAACAGTGTAGGCACTTTCTCTTTCAACAAAGAGTGTTTGGTATTTATTATAATTCCATTCCAAGACCTTACATGAGTTCAGGTCCAGACTGTATTACACTCCACCACAGATTAATGTGAATGTATTCATTCGTGCTGTGTTGCTTTCCAGATTTTAGTTTTAGTTTTTTTTTTCAGTTTTTCAGTTTTTTACAGCTGAAATTAATGAATAAATATCAAAGCTAAAACAGTCTGAAACAGTCCAAGAACTCAGTTATCATAATCTTTATGAGCAGGAGCAAATCTGAGCAGACGCATTGTCAAATCAAAAGCTAAAGCCAAAAGTATATTCAGCTCAAGGTCTCAGCACCAAACTTGAGTAGTACTGCAGCACTTGGTAGTATTAGCTGCAGCAGCAGGGTTTATATACTCACATCCAAACTTGACCCGGGCCTCTTTGCTGATGACGGTGCCGTAAATATTTCTGGCTACACAGACATACGTCCCCGCATGTTTCTTCTGTATAGGGTTGGTGATAACCAAGTTCCCCCCCACCAGGCTGTAGTGCTCATCTGGCTGCTCCATTAGCTTGATTTCCCAGTTATCCCGGCGCCACCTAGCAGCAATTCAAATGTGATATATTGTAACGTAATTTTTAATTTAATGCATAGGATTATTTTCTCATTTAGGAAAATGTTCTTGCAACAGTTTGTAACCTGTATGAAGCTGGGGGGTTTGCGCGTGCTCTGCAGTTCATGGAGATTCTCCCATCGGGTGAGTCTTCGATGTAGACCACATCCACAGGCTCCTCTTCAAATATGGGGCCATAACCAGTAGCATCCTCTGACACAAAACAGATTAGTTAGCTCATATATATTATGTTAAAAATCATCATGAATTAGCTCTGTTGGTTTTCTTTTATTCCAAGAAAGTCAACTCACCGCCATAAATTCTGGGCTCACCAAACAAGACCGCAACTAGAAAAGCAGAAACATCATCAAAGGGTGCACAGCAATGCAATTTTTTTTCTCAACATCATTGTGAGAGAGCAGGTGTTAATTTTAGGCATCACTAGTTCTCTTACCTGTGAGGGAGGGAAAGGAGGAGAGGGCCAGCAGCAATAAAGCAGTGGAAGCCATGACAGTCAGCAGACTGACTCAGATGGATGGAGCTAGGTGGATGGAGACAGAAGTCGATGGACAGGACATGAACTGGGGCAGGCTGAAAAAGACAGAAAGAAGGAGACCTTTTTTTCAGGATCCCCTTAATCATTTGTTTCATTATTTAGTTTCACACATTTCATTTCTTTATGGCCAATAGTTTAATCAAAACACTAATGTGACCCAAAACAAACTAATGACATTGCTATTTGCTTGACTTTCAAGACCAGAAATAGAGTCAGTGCAGAACGAGCTGGAATCCTCCCTGTGAATATAAATGATTCAGGATGTCAGTGACTCAGCAGTACAATGCAGTGTGAGCTGAGTGGGTGCACCTGCAGAAACATATACCTGTACTGTCTGAGTGCATCCTGAAACCCCAGAACTGTCTGTATATGCACAAAACACATTGTAGCTCAGCATTACTTAGCGGCTCCTGCAGTGCTATCAAACATGCTTACTCATCACTTCTGCAAAACAAAATAGCAGTACTGCTGCTGTGTCTGTGCAACTGCAGCACACAATATGTCAAACATGACAGAGTGTGAGAAACAGAAGGAAAGAATCAGAGAGGCATGGATATGTAAAGTATGACCCTGGGATTGGTTAACAGGATGGGTTAAGCTGGAAGTTGGCTATCTCTGTGTAAAGGTTTTAATGATCCTCCTAGTGGAGAACTCATTTCATCTGACTAAAAAATTAAGGAATCTCTGTATGTCAGTCTGCTTTCCCCCTATCTTGGCAATCTCTGCTACTTCAAATTTTGCAGGTATGCTGGGGACCAAATATCATGCGGAAATGTCCAAAAAATAAAATAAATAAATAATCCAGTTCCTGGAGTGGCCACTTGAGGCTGACCCCAAAAGTCAGTCACCATGACTCCCATGTTAAAATGCCCAAGTTTCCTCTTCATAGCAACTGTAAGAGTAGAGAGTTGTTTTTTTTTTTTGTTCTTTTAAAGAACTCACCTATTTGTGACTTACAGTTTTGTGCACATTAGCTGTGTGCTAGGCATCCCCACCGCTAATTAGAGTCAAGGACCTGGACCTCCTGACCATTATTGTGGTGGTGGTGTTTTTTTTTTAGACCATTTTAAAATCAATTATCTGAGAGATTATATGACTTTAAATTGTCCTTCCAAGAAGTCTGTTTTGGTGATAAATTCTAGCATTTTATTTGTGTGTTATGTAGCACTAATCTGTCTGTGCAATGCACCCATTCGATCTATGGATGCACCTAGCTAACCAAGCTTGCTAACATTAGCACTCTATCCTCTCGTTTAACTACAATAATTTCTGGCTCCAAAAAAGCAAGATGGTGACAGAATAAAACTGAAATTAAGGTTTGAAAACAGCAAATTGGCATCTACAAACTAGCATGTGATATAAACGGAATTTGGTTTTATCAAGTAGACATGTAATCTCAGTAGTAATTTTAGCAATACTGTTTAATAGAAGGCTGCTTTTGTTAAAAATAGTTGTTTTTGTTTATTTATTTAGTTTATTTAATTTATTTTATTGATTTATTTATTTATTGCTGTGTTTATAGCCTAAATTGACTGTAAATATAGTTATAAAGATGGAAAATGCTAAATTTGAGGGACAGTGACCAAAATTATTAACTGTATTTTAAACAACTATGTTATTTATTGTAAGCTGACCTTTTCATTTCTTATTATATGTCATTTACATTTTAGGTTTAGGCATTTCCAAGAGGAACAATACACCCTGACTCTGTAACTAATCTTGTTATAGGAATCATAGGTGTAAATGCTACTTCTCAGCAGCTTCTCATTTTTGTATTAGTGTTGCAAAATGCACTGGTTCTGCACAGAACAGTCTGATCGAGTATACTTATCAGTTAAAAACAAACAAACAACAACAAACAAAAAAAAAACAACCCACAAATAACTACTGCTGCTAAATACGTAAATTACTTCACTTTATATAACTAAATACCATTCACCAGTTTCCTTGGAGTTTCTGTTGTCATTGTTGAGAATACAAGAGCTGAATATGTCTCTTTGTGCACTCGGTTGGTTCAAAATGCATCACAAATCCTTGAAATTGCTCTAAACCATCATCTTAAAGCTCAAGCTTTATAACTGATAATCTTCCTACAATGTCACACGACATGGGGCTGTATTAAATTGAACATATTAAATATTACATTTAAAAACACTAAAGGCACATACTGTATCTACGAAAAAAAAAAACTTGGACACTTCAATATAAATTCTAACTACAATCAAGGTAAATTTAAGCTGAATTACTATGGTAAATATTGTGGCCATGTAAATTAACTAAAGCTTGTATATCCTACAGTTATGTTACTATCAGCCATGCAGTCCTTGCTGTCATTTTGGAAGAATGAAGAGAAAAGATATAATAATAAGAGGGGAAAAATAGAACAAAAAAAAAATGCCAAAAGAGCTACCAAACAGCCATTATTTTTAGTCAGCAGCCACATCTGTCTCAAGCAACCAGAAATAGAGAGCGAGAGAGCAGAGGCATACACCCAGTAGCTAATCCACATGCAGAGACTGCAGCACTGACATCTCATGGGCACTCGTGATGACTCAACACTAATATCACCACCATACACAGCAGATAGCTGTTTAATGCAGTTGCACAGCTATGTATCTGTGCATCTTGTGCTGAGATGAATGTAAGACCTCTTCTGCATCTATGAGATCCCTACACAGATATTATTGCACATCAGTCCATATTCAAATTGTGCCAAAACATTCAGAAATCACTTTTATATACAGTAATTTCATATATCTTTGGATTTACAGATTAAAATGCAATCTGTCATAATGTAAATTCTGATCAATTCATCTTTGTGTGTTTTCATGTATTTCCCAGATGGCAATAATCCCACCACCATCCTCTTTGGACAGACCGGAAAAAATTTAGGTCAGCACATGTATTAAGCCTCATGTGTCTGTCAGGGACAGGCTGGATAACCATGTTTGCTGTGGCTTTTGTGGCTGCCAGAAATCACATTCATAGTAATGTTAGAATTCAGCAACAGGGCACTCGAGTAATTCTGTTTAAATCTTGAGTTTACCAGGTTACTTCTGCATTTGTATTTGAAAAATGCCAAAAATAAAGACACAAGACTAAATGAAAAATAATGACTTTTGACAGACAATCTTGTTGCCATATTCATCTGGTAAAGGGTTTTTCAGCATCTAGGGGGGGGTTACACTCTTCCTGGACTCTCACATATTTTGCAGTCTCTGTTAAATTCCAGGAGACAAGGGAAAAGAAAGAAAGTGCAGGGAGGCGGACAATCCTGCAAAGTGATGGAGTATGTTTTAAGTTGCCCCTGGTCATATTGTCTCTTACAGCTACTTCCACTTATTTTACAAATAAATGAACACTATATACTCCAAGCCATTTGCAGCAATAATCTTTGTGATTTTAAGTTGAATTCAAAGGGTATACAGTGTGTGGATCTATATCAAAATACAGTCAATTTAACAATAATTTAGCCTAAATTTTACAATTTAGTTCTTCTGCACATATATACAGCAGTTTTGGGTATTAAGGGAGTTGCTCTCTTACTCATTTAGCAAACAGATGCCATGATGCATCCAGCTGCTCCCTGCGCCCTTGACGCATACAGTATCAGACACTTTCACCTTGAGTCTCCTCCCTGCATCCAGAGATGCACTTTTTTTGTTTAAGCATGTGCCGCAGGGGTCTCACTCTGAACTAAAACTGCAGAGTGAGACGCTAAGCCAGACGGACTTTGTCGCAGTCTTCAGCCTTTAAAAGTAACTGCGCAGCCCCTTACATCACTTCACCCCTATGACGACTGAGCGGCACCGGTAATTCACTGCTCTGCATTGCGGTACTCCAGAGCCGGTCCATTTCAGCACTTAAGCTCTCAAACCATCCCCGGTTTATTATCGCAACTTCGGACATAAAGAGCCATCTATGTCACGCTCATCTGTGGTGGTGGTGCTTACCTTTGAGGTGGAATGGAAAATTTCAGCGCACTGTCTTCATGGCACACCTGGACCCGAACCGCATCGTGCCACTGAGCCCACCCGCCCGAGCGTCCCGTTCAGAGGAACTTTTCTATTGGATGAAAGATGCTGAGTGGCAGGTCAGGGTGGAGGCGAGGATGCGGCTGTGATTGGTCCTCGAGAGAAGGAGGATGAGCATCATGCTTGTGCGCATCCCAGAGAAGGGAAATAAATTATTAAAAATTATTTACGAAGTCATAGGTTGTAATAAACTAAAGCATATACACAGCTGAACGAGGAACCTTATTAATGTTACTGAAATGCTGTAACACATATCATCTGATTAAAACTGAAACACGAGGAAGTACAAGGATAGGCAATGACTTCATAACTCAGTGTACCCCAACACACTAAAGATTCAGTATGAATATGAAGTTTTGTTATAATACAAAGGGCTTAGGCAAATACGAATAAAAAATAAAGGGAAGCTTCCTATAGTTGATGCAACCATGTGCTGTGCATCACAAATGACCTGCAGATCAATCTATTATTAATAGTGGATTGTCGACCAGGGGAGGTACAAGAAGTGTCAGGCCCAGGACAGGTAGGGCTGGGGGCAAGAATCAGTTGGAGGGGGTGTATGTGAAATAAGGTTGGTATTACATGTTCATGAAAACTGGCACTGGCATTTTGTACTGAATTGCATAGTGGTTGATGGAGTTAAAATAAGCAATACTACAGTGTGAAAATCTGTTACAAGTAAAAGTCTTGCATTCAAAATCTAGAGAAGTACAAAAGTGTTAAATATACTTAAAAGTAGAATCAAAATCCCTCAGTAGTACTTTATACTAATAAGTAGTTAAATCCACAATAAAAAGGCATGTTTTTTTTAATACTTTTACATTGATAATCGGACATTAAAATAGTAACTGAATCTTTAAAGTAAATGCAGAAAAACTTCAAATGTTTACATGAGTGCTGCAGTTACTGCACTTTCTGGACCTGCCTCTAATCAGCATCAGACACTGACAGAGTAAGCAGCACCACCTATAGACCCGTCGCTGACAGCACTTACAGAATGAGATGTATGGGGGAAATGATTTGATTCAGTGTGATAAAAACATAATTAACAGATTAGCCTACAAAATAAATATCTTGAGTAGTCCACTGTTCTTCATACACCTACATATCTATAATTTTTGTCGTTTGTATTTCTTTTTTGTCCAAGTTTGGATTTCCAGTCTTATAGCATTACATTTTTAGCCTTAATAGTATCCCAGCCTGCATTTCACTGCACGTTGTTTGTTGAACACTGTGTGTAACAAATAAAATCGTGTTTTTGTAGTCATCTCCCCTGTCAGCTGTCATATTTGCACTGATTTCCTTTTCAATAGAAACCACTTTCACAGTAGAAGCGAATAAAGGACAGACACACCGCACACAAGGACGCACCAGATGTATGTTAATCTTGTGAGGATTAACTTTCAGTGGTTAATCTCTGTGGGTCATTAGCTGGCGAAAATACAAATCCTACACTAGGTGGAGCCACACACATGCACACACTATTTTCATGTTGCACTGCTTGCATGAGCTCAAAGAAAAACATACCAGATGTGGAATCCTGAAACCAACATTTATTTCATTTTTTTTTTAAACTTCATTTAAAATACAAAATATTTTGCAGTATTATATTGTAGAGTAAACCATTTTGACAGTCTTTCATGCTTCTCGTGTAGCTTTAACATTAACCAGAATGTCATATTATGTCATATCATATACTGTATATCCTACTGTATATAAACCAGTAACTAGAACATCATTTCTGGGGTATTCACACTCCAATTTGCCAGCCCACTTATGTATCCATGCTGGCCATATTTCCAAATGCTCCCAATTAGTAGTTGTGTTATTGTTTTGTTTTGTTTTTCTTCTTCTTTTTTGCGTGCACACTCCTTAAAAGGATATGTCATTTTCATCTGATGTCTAGTTTAGGACAACAGTTCTCCAGCAAGTTACATCCACACACCCGGTGTTGTCCGAAAATAGATGCATGAATTTGTTTGAAATGATATAGCCTATTTAATTGTGTGCCTTTTTTGTAAAAAATACAGAAAATGTGCATGAACTGCCAGAGACAGAAACAATACAGGTGTCACAAGAGCTCAGTCACAAGTTAAATAATCTCCTCTGATACCTGATTGGCTAAACATTTGCAAATTCACCTGACGGGTTAAAATATAAAATAACTTCACACCAAATGAAAAGAATGAAAACTGTAACTAGTCCCATCTCACACAACTGATTGAGGTCAAGCTCTCACCTCCAACCTCGACACGCTCAATTCAAACTGTTATTTACAAAATGCAACAGAAATATCTACACGTGGAAAGCTGACACATTGCAACCTAAAAACTTGATGCAAGTTATGATAAACTTAACACATGGAATTGTTCTCTGAGAAAAGACAAAAAAAAGTCTTGTCTCTCCTGTTGAGAGTGGGAGCAGACTGCTTGACACACATCGGAATTATAGATTGTTATCAATGGGAAAAGAAAGCAACAGTATACATCATGCACGCTGTAACACAGGAGCATGCATGTGCTGCACACACGCACTCTCATGCACCCAGACATTCATACTTAAGCTTCATTCATGTACAGTAATATAAAACTCACTGCGCTCAGACTGAGACGACGTACAGTATAAGGTTGAATGCATAAACTGAAGTCACCAGTGTGTTTACCATTTGCAGTGAAACAAGCAATATTTTTGACATAAATAGATACACTTGTTTTCACATTCAGTATCAGTATATTTTCTGACCACTTCATTTCTAAGAGCTACCAGTAACAGTAAGTCTATACCAGATGTTGAGTCTGGCTCCCATTGGCAGTTACCTGGTGAGTAGGTTGGCAGTAGTTTAGTGCTGCTAAGCAGCATCTTGTCCTCAGCAAGAACAGTTTGGGAGGAGAATGGTTGAAAAGAATACATGATGCATTTCCCATTTTATTATTTCACATATTACCTCAGTGTTCTTAGCTGGGTGGTATGTTTTTGTGGTCTGTATACCATATGAGCTGATGGTAGCAGGATAATATGATTGTCAACAAGGCCGTAGCAATCTATAGGTGGAAATGATTCCTTACAACAAATGCCACTGTGTAACATCGAAATTGGTAAAGTCAGTTTACATTTATAGCACTGTGTAGGAACCCTGGACTCCAAACTCAAAGAGGCTAATTAATTAATTCAGTAATTAGCCTACATACTCACAATACTCAGTGACAATATAGCTCATAAAATGGTCTTAGTTTTAATGTTCCCCTATGCAGAGCTTCATTATTAGCTAAATCCTGTAACTTACTTTTTGTGAAAGTTTAATGCAGTGTTGAACACTCGCTTCGCTTTTAAAGCTGTCATTAAGGTAAGGTCAGATGGTATTCTGAATGTAATGTAGCTATAGACCTCCTGAACTGCTCTGAGCTCTGGTCTGTCTCATGTATGAAGAGGGATGTAACTCTATGGATCAGGTCGCTGTTCTCTACAAAGGCACTAGAAACCGTGCTGAGAGCTTCTCGATCATCAACATCTAAAACATCCAGACACTACAGTGTGAACTCTCAGTGAACCTCTACATGTGACATATTTTCAGCCAGTATACACAGCAGATACGCAAGTAGGAATGCTATTGGAAACAATGCTGGGGTAGCGGTTAGCTCTGACAATATCATGGCCACATAAAACAGAGGCCTGCACGGTGGCCACGACTCGAGGTGGATGCACCTGACGATGACACTGGATCAGTCACGCTTCCACTTTAGTGTTCAGTAGGGAGAAGCACAGGTTTGGGAGAAACACAAAAGAATGCAAAACAAGAGAGAGAAAATGTGAGGCCGACTGCAATCAAGTGAGGGAGGTCTGGCTAGCTGGCTGGTGTTATAAGGAGTGACTGAAAGCTAAGTTTATCTCACGTCTAGCCAAGTTTTCAATGACTTCAATGAACATACCTGACCTTAAAATAGAGCTTTCTTCTTCTTCCTCTACATATGAACAAAAAGGGTCTTCTGTCTCAAACACATACGCTAGCTTCTACTTTTGAGTCACACATTTTATAGCAGTCTCTGCAAAGACACTGCTGCCATTTTTCCCTCTATATTGCATACGCCATTTAAAACTTTCTGACTGGAAAAAAAAGGAAACAATAAAAGGCATACCCAGCTGCTTGTAGGTGTGCACCATATACAGTTTCAACGTGTGGTAAAAATGATTAATAGAATCATGATTTACTCCATGCAGATGTTTATGAATGGGATTTGATGCACTTTTGCCTGCCTGTGGGTCATGTACTGTACCTTGATAAAATATATCTATTTTGATATTTCATATCTAGTATATTTGCAAAGGATATCAAATGGCACTAACACACACACTTAAAAGACTCGTGCTCAGTCTGAGTGGTAAAACCCCTTCTGGTACATTCCTTTTGCTTTTCTGTATTGCCTGCTCTCTCCTTCCCTCATTTCGCACCTTCTTTCAATGCTTATGGGTGATGTGGAGTCAGTGTTTGCCATGTTGAGTGTGTGCTGATGAGAGGTGGTCACAGTGTGACTGGGGCTGGCAGGTGTGGAGATGAGGGCGTGTCAGCAGTCTTGGTGACAGTTAGCCATGGCCACCGCAATGATAGCCACCAAGGGGTTAAGGTAGGTGTCCACAACGACTGTCACCTTAGGAGCTGTCACCACAGATGGTCACATTTGCCAGGGTGACAAGGAGTGGCTGTAGCAACCATTGCAGCCAGGCCGTGCCCCTTTGTTAGACAAATGAGTTCATGGCGTTGACAGGCGACGGGGCCTCCGAGCTCTCGTTGCCTTCGTGCGTGTCTTTTTCTTTCTTGCCGCTGTACTGGCCGATGAAGGAACCGTCCTCGTTGAACTGTCCGTCCCCACCTTCCCCGTAGTCCACCAGACTGTCGTCGCTCTCGTCACGGCGCACCGTCCCGTTGGACGGCGTCCGGCTACCCTTCAGTGGCTTGTGGTCCTCTGTGTCACTGTAAGGGGTAGGAAGGTGTAGGAGGGAAGTTCACTTCTGCACTTGTCAAAAACCTCACTGCCCAAACAGAAGACAGGCTCTTCAAGCACATAAGCAGTCTGGCTTTTCCACTGCACAAGGATATCCTACGACAATGACAATGTCATTGCAACTTTATGCTTTCTTATGTTTTGTATACTTGATCACAAGTTCACTTCAAATGTGCAAATACATCTACGAGTACTCACTTTTTTCTTTTTAATTAAGAACTGACTGGTTCTTAAAATGCACAAAATCACAGATTAGTCTCACACTTTATACTTCATGGCTTTATACTTCATGTACAGTGGAGCAGCTCAGCTAAGTATCTACAGTGTTAGTGCTGTGGTGGTTTAAGCCTGGGTGCAATGCTACAGAGGAGTTTATAAATACGTGCTGTTCAGTCCTTTTTAATGTACCTGCATCAGAATGCAATTTCTGAAACAGTTTCAGTCAATATGCTTTCAACTTACATGCAGTAACCCAAAATGCAAATATTTTTTCCAAGGTTGGCATCATTTAAACCATTTTTTTTTATCCACTGCCACTTGTCTTAAAACACTGTATTTCATTCATTAATATGACAGCTCTACAGTCAGGAGTCATACCGTACTTCAACACTGTTTACAAGCTCAGTGTATTTGAGTTTAAAATGCTTAATGACAATATTAATTCGATTATTATTATTAAAACAATAAAATGAAGGAAGCTAGAGTCAGTAAAAGCAGTAATACTGTATGTTAAATTTGTAGTGTTAATGCTGCAACTGTAATGAGTATGATGACACAGTAGCTGATGTTTACTTTCACTTTAGTCAGAAAAAACTTTTTAGGATTTTTTAGGTTGCATGAATTGCATGCTGCTTTTATCGCATCTCGTCTTACCTCTCCATCGACCTAACCCCCCCCCCCCAAAAAAAACCAGAAAGATAAAAGCGGAAGGACATATGAAAAGCAAATCATTTTTTATGTGCTTTTTTTAGACACGAGACAGCGCGTTCAGTTTTGCTGGACAAAGCATGCTCGCAGAAACACTGAAAGCACAAAGACAACCACATTAAAAGCTAAACAAATACACCATGCAACTAAATTCCTGTAAAGCCTTGAAGTCAGATCCTCAATTCAATCATTCTAGAAGGTGAAAGTGATGGAAAAACTAAAACTACTGATGGCAATTCTTTTCTCAGTTGTTTTAAGAACAGTTAGTATACAACTGACTTGGCCAGAGATGAAATAACTTGTTAAAATTGACATATTTTAAAATATGAAAAGTTTTTTTTTATATTAGATGGCCAATGTGGAGGTGAGTTGGTCAATATAAGTAGTTTGGACTTTGCCTTGCCTCTGTGGAGTGTTTGGTAATCGAGTCTGGTGGGGAGAGTGTATCTGCAGCCTGGTAAAATGTTCTACATATATAAACAGCCCAATCAGGACACAATAGATGAAAAAATAAAGAACTCGCAAACACTGCTCTCTGCTGTGGTATATTTTAACCATGCTTTTCTGACTGAAGAACATTTCTCACCTGTACTCTCCAAATGTTCCATCATCCTCCTTCATAGGCTGGATCTCTGGGTCTTGGTGAGCATCTTCTTTCTCTTTCACTGTCGGTTTCACAGTATTTTATTTAAATTTCCACCCATACCTGCCAACAGGCTTGGACTCACAATGTATACAGATAATGCGTGGTTTACCTGGATATTTGCCACCCTTGTTTCTCTTGATGAAACACACTATGAGCAGCACCAAGATGAGGAGAGCGATGGCACACATCAATCCAATAAACCAGCCCTGGGTGGCAATGTCAACCTGCCGGCTGGCTACAGCTGGACAAAAAAAGAAAGAAAGGGGAGGGGATACGTACACAGAACCAGAGTTAATGTAAGTGTCAACTGTAATTTACATCTAGGCTGCTAAAATGGTGAAAATGTCCTCTTCATGCTGAGCAACACTGAGATTACAAGAAGCTGTAAACACATGACGGAACTGTGAAATGGGTTAATATGCAATGATTATTTATATGGAGGACCAAAACAGCCAAAATTAAAAAAAAAAAAAAGAAACAAATACATTACTTAATAAATAAATTATTATGTCCTTTAATGCATGACAAATAATATTTCAAGCTAAAAGCCCCCATTAATAGATTTATAAAAATACAACATGCCCATGATACAGTATTGTTTGGTCTACACACACACACACACACACACACACACACACATATATATATATATGTATATATATACATATATATTTGGCACAAAAAGTAAGGAAATTTGTGTTTGGTCGATTATTTCTTTGTTGTTACAATGCTTCTTGGTAATAAATCTCATACCATTGGAAAGCCTGTTTATTTCCCTTTAAATTCTTCATGGGCGCAACCCACATACTTAACTCTGCTGCTCAACCCACAAATGCATTTTCCTTACAAATGTGGCACCATTTAAAGGGAAATAAACAGGCTTTCCAACGGTATGAGATTTATTGCCAAGAAGCATTGTTACAACAAAGAAATAATCGACCAAACACAAATTTCC
>VUQI01046774.1:0-12447 GCA_015106735.1 Paratilapia polleni | reverse complement strand
TCCCCATTTACATGAACAAATTGGAGTCTATTTGATAAATATGATTGAAACCACTGTAATGCAATTTCTTTGATCCCCAAGGTATGTTCTAATCTCTGCAGTAAAATATTGTGGTCAACGGTATCGAATGCTGCACTGAGGTCTAACAGGACAAGCACAGAGATGAGTCCACTGTCAGAGGCCATAAGGTCATTAGTAACCTTCACTAGAGCTGTTTCTGTGCTGTGATGAATTCTGAAGCCTGACTGAAACTCTTTAAATAAACCATTCCTCTGCAGATGATCAGTCAGCTGTTTTGCAACTACTCTTTCAAGAATTTTAGAAATAAAAGGAAGGTTAGAGATCGGCCTATAATTAGCTAAGACAGCTGGGTCAAGTGAAGGCTTTTTAAGTAATGGTGTAATTACTGCCGTCCTAAAGGCCTGTGGTACGTAACCCGTTAATAAAGATAGATTGAATATAAATGTTGATGTGATGTTGAATACATGCATCCAACATCACATCTTACAGCAACGAGTGCCCCTGTTTCCTGCGCCCTGCCCGGGGCGGGGGGGCAGAGGTTGGCTGGAGGTTCGGGGGCCAGGTTGGCTGTGTCGCTGGGGTGGCCGGCCTCTGGCGGGGTCAACTGCCCGTTGCCGCTGGCCCTCTGGGGCTCCTACCCTTTGGCCGGGGTGGCTCCATCTGGGGCCTCCCTCTTCCTCCTGCTGATGTGGATGTACAGTTGTCATTGGGACGTGTGGCCTCGGGTCTTCAGTACTCTTGGGCGGCTGCGGACGGTCCTGGTCTCCTGGACCTGTCTCTGTCTGCCTCTGGCTCCTGGGGGGCGTGGGTGCCTATCACCCTCATTATTAAGTGCATTTCATGACAAACACACACACACACACACACACACACACACACACACACATCAAGACTGAATGTTTGTTTGTGTATCGTGTTTGTTTTTGTTTTTTTTTCTCTCTTTCAGCTGCTGTTTGTTTTTTGACTATGTTTTGTTACAGATGCTGCAGTTGGTCATCTGATGTGCTCATCCTCTGGTTTTTCTTTATTGCTTCCCCTTCTCTTTTCTTCTCCCCACCTGTCAGTTCTGGCATTATTATATAATTTGGACAATAAACAACAAAACAAAAAGAAATGGACCAAGAGGAACCTATAGAGAGTTATAGAGCTCCTCTTGGCAAAGTGAATGTGTTTGGCACAACAAGTCATTCAGTTCATCATTCTGCTTGCTAAAGCTGCCAGACAGGACAGGTTTAAAAAAAAAAAAAAAAGAAGAAAAGAAAAAAAAAGTGCAATGGATACACCTGATCCTTAAAACAATGTTTGTGGTTAAAAAAAAAAGAAATCTGCTTGTCTTAATCATCTCTCTCCTCTGAATACCTGCTGTGTAGCTCTTCCAATTTGCCAGATTGTCTTTACAGCATTTAAGCTTTCTAGCCATTCCCAGTGTTTCTCATACTTTCTAATTTTGATTTTTTTTCTTGTGTTTTTTCTATTTTTATTTTAATGGCCTTCTTTTTTTTGATATCCAGCCTGACTTGCTGCTCGTGACCTCTGTCCTGGTGATTTTAAATTTTTCTTTGCCTCTGGTGACCTGCATTTGGGTCCTCTTCCCTGTGAGCCTTCAAACAGTGTGGACAGTGGCAGCCTGATGTCAGGGTATATAAACAGCACACCACTGTGGAAGATACTATGAATATCTTTAAAAGAAAAGACACAGACACAGGCTGTAAGCAAAAAACATTTTGGGTTTAGTCCTGTTGATAATGTTGGGGACTATGGGGACCACATCAGTTTATGAGATGGGGTTGTCACTTCCAGGTTGTCATTTTTTAATTTTAAGTGCTATTGGTGTGAAGGGGCATCATTTAACCCAAACCATGAGCTTTTCTCAAATCTAACCAGATATTATTTAGTGTCTAAACAGTGTTTAGGTGTTTAAGTGCCTAAACCTAACCAAGCATTTTTTAGTGTTTAAACTAACCAACAAATATGTAGTGCCTAAACCTAATGAGTAGGTAAATCAAAAGTAAAAAGGCAATGGAGAAAAAAAAAGCAAAACCAAGTGGAAAACACAAAGGTCCAAACAGGGCGTGAACTTGGACTATAAACCTACGACAGAAATCAGCTTTAATCTGTTAACATCTGGACCAGTGAAGCATTTTTGCCCCCCCCGCCCATCCCCTCTAAAGAAAACAGATTCTGTAGGTTGCAAAGTTGCTAAGGGTTTTAGAGTATAGATGAATTCTTGTGAAGCAGCTCCAAAAGCTTATGGTGAGTAACTGGAACAGATGGTGAACTTCCACCTCAATGCATTGCTGCAAGACAAACATCCACTCTATATCATCATCATCTACTGCGGTCTGGTGCTTTGCTGCCAGTTAACACCGCAAACTAGCTCTGCTGATAAAGGCGCCGCTGTCTGCTAAGTAAACAAATTGTTCCCAACCACACAAGATGCTGCATTATCAGAGATGAACAAAGATCTGATAAATCACACTGCAGCTCAGAAACTGTTTATGGACTGCCTGTGGTCTTCTTTAATATGTATTACAGCAGTATAACCTAAGATAATACATGCATTTATTTCATATATTGCCATAAACATTCAGAGTAGGAGAATTTTTCATATCAATAAGCTGCTTGTGTGCCAGTGTTCAGCCTGCTGTGAGTCATCAGACCTCACCAGGATGCTGATGGTTGATTAGCGTTCCTAATTTCAAAGTATTATTTTTTAATTGTGAAGACTGCATCCAAATGTTTATTCCCATTCTGAGTAAATTCTCTAAATCAGGCTTTAAGTGAAATTGAAACTGTTTTGCTCTTAACCTTCGAGTACATTAGTTGTTTTTTATAGTGACCGTGCACCTATTAAGTCACATATTATATTGTTTTAGTATAGTATAAAAAGTATAGTATTTAGGCACTAAATGCTAGATAGGCTGGTGGCTCCTCTTTTTTTGTTTTCCTTTGCAGCGATGGCCGTGGCAACTAAAGACTGTGGATAGGGTTTGTGAGATCTTCTAGCTTAACAAGCTGGAAAGCTAAAAAATCTTATTGTGTGACAGTGAGACAGCTCCATCAAAAAAAATATTAAAATTTTACACTCCTACATCAGGTGGCATCATCAAACCCAATTTCTTTCTACTTTGTTGGTATTTTGACACCAGAGCATTCTTTTTTCCCTTCATATACACACTGTCACAGTGGCTGATGCTCACTTTAAACATGGCCAAAGTGTCAGATGATGCGGTTGACATATGCACATGTAATCCCTGTAGGCCAAAAGCTCAAGCTTCAGACTGCTCTAAACGCTTTGTTTCCAGTTTTTTCCTCTGTTGTTAGATTTGTATGTAAAAGAGAGGAGATGTCCTTAATTTGGTCACCACAGGCAGACAGTTCTGCTGTAAATAACAGCAGCCCCATCCATCTGCTCCCTCTCACTTAAAAAGTTTATCAGTCACTCTGGTTAGGAGTACACTACAAGTTTTGAACGAAAATGCCTTTTCCGTTGAGAAGGACTGTTAAGTCTTTGTTTGCTCATGTTATATTAGATGACTGTAGTCAACAGAGCCCAGTATGAAGCTGGATTCAGCTAAACTAATGCTCAAATTAGATTAGGCTGGACAATGGGAACCAATCAGAAGAGAGATGGCTTAAAGGGAGTGTTGCTTGGAGAAAAAATGTCTTTTTTCAGACAGTAGATGAACTCCAGGGTGGCTTCAAGGCACAGTGCTTCTCTAGTCGAGACCAAGAATAACAATATAGAAATGGAAATTAGCCTAATAGGTCCAGTTTAAAGATAAATATGGATAGAAAACCTGGGAGTTGAGTGCTGACCTGAGGTATCTCTGAGAACAAAGAAACAAAGGAAAGCTCAGAGCTGCAGGTTACTGTTTTTGAAAACATTCTTTACACTTTATGAGAAGTCTTTAACTGGATGTCTAAAAGTTTATTATATTATATATTATTATATTGTAATTTACTTGGCAATGTGGATTATATTCAGAATTTTTACTTTGTCTAAGTACACTGGGCTGTAGTGTGTGTGTATTAAGTTTAAAACTTGATCAAAGAAAATCTTGGTGTGTGCTCACTCAAAAAAGTTTCTGTAAAAACCGACTTGAAAATAATGCTAGAAAAATGTTTCCTTTGGAAACAGGCAACTTATCAGACACACTGAAGCAGAGGGAGAGAGAGACAAGAAAGCTAGAGGGAAGAGGCTAAGCTGAGAAAAGCATAGGGGAAGAGACTGATGTGGGATCAGTTCTCTTTTGATTCCGAGGGCTTGCTGGGATGCCCTTCCAAGGTATGCTTATGTTTATTTGCACCATTTTGGACTCACACCCAAATCCTTTGTTTAAAGAATGACCAACAACTTAATTTTTAAACCTTGTTTAAGCACGGGCCCCATTCTTTGTGTAATCATAACCAGACAGATAAAGGCAAATATAGTATGATCAGAAGCATGAACCAAAGTACAGCAGCACTGTCCAAAAGTGGCCAGTGGTATATCACTCCTGCAGTTGTGGCATATGCCGATTCTACAGTGGTCAGCCACTGCTCTTTGGTATTCAAATAGTACTTGGCTTACATTTTAAAGACACATACAACTTATAAAGTCAGGAACTGTCATGTTCTGGGTTTTTGGACCCTGAGTTTAAAGTTTATGGACTTTGTACTCTCTGTTATTAAATATTCTCCATTTGGCTTTTAGTTTGCTTGTTGTTTACATTTTCATCTTGTTGTGTTTCCTTCGTATTTTAACTCTTTAGTTCTTTGTTCCAGTTACAGCTTGTATTTGAATTTATTAGTTTCCCTAGTATTTCCATATGTGTTTTCTTTCTGTGTCTTTGTTCCATGTTAAGTTCATCTTTGTGTCTGAGTTTTCCTGTTTCAGTTTTTGACACTCACTTCCTGTTTTACTTTGGTAGCAGTTTTTCTCGGGTGCTTTCCATTTAGTTTTATTTTCCCCCTTTGTGTGATTGTCCTGATTGTGTTCAATCAGGTGTGTCTCATTCCCCTCCTGTGTCCACTTCCTCTAACAACCTTGCATGTGTATTTAAGCCCTGCTCTTCTTCTGTCCTTTGTTGTGATGTCTGTTGTTTTCCCTCATGTTCTCCCTGCTGGTTGCTAGAATTTTGGATTCTGGTTTCCTTCCCTTACTTTGGATTTTGCATGGACTTTGTTACTTTGTTTGGAGTTCCATCGCTTCAGTAAAGGTGCATTTTGTTGTTCATTCTGTCCTTCTCTCTAGTCTGCATTTGAGTCTGCAACCAGAGAATCATGACGTGACAGCAACCACTTGATATGGCCTTGAATTGTACTGGTTTTGATCTTCATCTTTTTTTCTTGATCTGGATATTGTGTTGTGTTTTGTTTGTTTTTTGGAATGTGCCCAAGTTAAATTTGCATGTTTATGTTTATATTTGCTACTTCTGCTGGAGGACATTTTTAATGTCACTGAGATTTCTACCATGATAAATACAGGATAAAATGCATGTCTAAGAGGTATTTCCTATTTAATTGTTCTACTGGTGTGCGAGTTTGTCCTTCAGTAGTGGATACTGCCTAAATGGTGTCAGATTTTGCCTGTTTTATTGCCCCTTTGAACATTGACATGAAATACAGTTCAGTGCACCGAAGCATCAGCTCCAGTGTCCAGCTTGTACAATTAAAATCAAACAAGTTTGATGCAAGCCAGAAACAGAAACAGCTAAATCACTGTTTCTGTTAAAAGCTGCACCTTCTGAAATGTGTTGGTTTCCACAGTAAAATTTAGGAAGAGCTAAACTTTAGAAATAAACAAATTGATTATATAATGAACCCAATTCATAACCTTTACACAGTCATATCTGTCAGTTATTTCTTACACATCTTCCTTATTGAAACTAATTGCCTATGGATGCGACTGTTGGAGTGCTGTGTGTGTGTGTGTGTGCTGTGTGTGTGTGTAGTCATTCAGGTATATATGTAATGGCTCATTCATCCAGTTATTTATTTGAATCACTGGTCGTTAAACATTAAAGGCTATGATGCTCTAATCCATGATTAGTCTGGTTGGTAGAATGACTTTATGTATCTCAATATGGACTTTATTGCAATGTTGGCTGTGATGTCATGACAACAAGACCAAGCTCAAATTCAAAGGTGATATCGACCAGCTCCTGCCATTGGAAATGGTATCTGTCTTATAAATAAAAGTGGAATACCATCTCAGAGCAGAGGTATACAGTCCGCAGAGCAGTGGCTGACCGCTGTTGAATCGGCATATGCCAAAACAGCATTGGGACTCTCCCACAGTATAATGTTATCTATGGCGAAATGGCATTACAACATGAAACACTGTTCATATATGTGGTTGACTAATAATAATTCAATAAGGAGAGATCATTTGGAAGAACTGAACATGATTTACTGAGCTACAGAATTCAAGCTAAGCTATTTGGTGATTGGACTCCGATAAACCATCATAGCAGAAAGGAATCCCATCAGTGTGATAGGAGTTACAACATGACCTCTGGAGTCTAGACGGTTGTGGTGGTGAAGATGGAGGCTTGGATGGGCCTCTGAGTGACCATGGTCAGGTGGAGATGGGGAGGAGGACAGTTGCAGGAATCAGAGTCTGAAAGGCAGAATGACAGAAGAGCGCTGAGATTTAAAGCACATAGAACGGAGGCTGACTGGCTCCCAGAAGGTGGGCAAGAAAATTATTAGACTAGAGTAATGATGTCAGTATTGAGTTTGACAGCGTGGGAAAGAGGAAGTGATGTAAAGCACAGACTAGCAGCCTGAACATCCAGGAAAGCAGACAGATGAGTGATTAAAGATTTTACAGACCTTATTGAACCCAATCGCCTATGGATGCGAGTGCTGGAGTGCTATGTGTGTAGTGATTCAGGTATATACAGTGCCGTGAAAAAGTGTTTGCCCCCTTCCTGATTTCTTAGTTTTTTGCATATTTGTCATACTTACATGTTTCAGGTCATTAAACAAATTTTAATATTAGACAAAGATAACGTGAGTAAATACAAAATGCAGCTTTTAAATAATGATTTAATTTATTAAGGGAGAAAAGCTATCCAAACCTACCTGGCCCTCTGTGAAAAAGTACTTGCCCCCTAAACCTAATAACTGGTTGTGCCACCATTGCCACATTGGAGGGTTTAAGCATGAACTGTCATGAATTGCAAAATAAGGACCCAAATGCAGATTTCCAGGCAAGTAGATGTAAACAAAAGGCGAACCTTTATTGAGGCCGAGTCCAAAAATAGAAATTCCATGAAATTAAACCACAAACAAAATCCAGCATAAACTAGCAGGGAACATACAGGGAAGACAACTGGGAGGATAACAGACGTCGCAACAAGTGAAAAATGGGAGGACTGAAACTATATACACAAAAGGGCTAATTAAGAGAATAGGGAACATCTGGGTACAAAGTTGGGACTAATCAGGGATAATGAGACAAGGAAGTAAAACTAAATATAAGACACAAGGGACAAAAGACTACCAAAATAAAATAAGAAATAACATGACAAGGGAATACCTAACACAGAGATGGAGACTTGACAAGATACGAGAGAACACTAGGGAGGTAGGAATCAACTAAAACACAAGGAATCAAATATAAACTATGACTTGACACATAAACTAGGATTCCAAAATATCAAGAACTAGTACTAGATTACACATGGAAATATACAGAAAATCAGGACCAGACCTTAATCAAAACTAGGGATGGAAATGAAACTAAAAAGCTCTAGAAACACATAATCCAAAATACATTGAGCCACTTAGTGGTGGACTTGCTGGTGTGTTTTGGATCATTGTTCTGCTGCATAACCCAAGTGTGCTTGGGCTTCAGGGCATGAACTGATGGCCGGACATTCTCCTTCAGGATTTTCTGGTAGAGAGCGGAAATCATGGTTCCATCAGTTACGGCAAGTTGTCCAGGTCCTGAAGCAGCAAAGCAGCCCCAGACCATCACACTACCACCACGTTTGACTGTTGGTATGATGCTCTTTTTATGAAATGATGTTAATCTTACACCAGATGTAACAGGACTTAAACCTTCCAAAAAGTTTTTGTCTCGTCAATCCACAGAATATTTTCCCAAAAGTCTTGGGGATCATCAAGATCTTTTTTGGCAAATGTTAGACAAGCCTTTGTGTTCTTTTTGGTCAGCAGTGGTTTTCTCCTTGGAACTCTCCCATGGATGCTATTTGTGGCCAGTCTCTTTCTAATTGTTGACTCATGAACACTGACCTTAACTGAGGCAAGTGAGGCCTGCAGTTCTTTAGATGTTGTTCTTGGTTCTTTTGTGACCTCCTGGATGAGTCGTCGCTGCGCTCTTGGAGTAATTTTGGTAGGCCGGCCACTCCTGGGAAAGTTCACCACTGTTCCTCAAGACACAAGTTTTCTCCATTTGTGGATAATGGCTCTCACTGTGGTTTGCTGGAGTCCCAAAGTCTTAGAAATGGCTTTATAACCTTTTCCAGACTGATAGATCTCAATTGTAGGGTCTTTACCCTAAAATATAAAGCGCCTTGAGGCGACTGTTGTTGTGATTTGGCGCTATATAAATAAAATTGAATTGAATTGAATTGAATTGAATGACTTTGTTTCTCATTTGTTCTTGAATTTCTTTGGATCGCAGCATGATGTCTAGCTTTTGAGGATCTTTTGGTCTAATTCACTTTGTCAGGCAGGTCCTATTTAAGTGATTTCTTGATTGAGAACAGGTGTGGCAGTAATCAGGGCTGGGTGTGGCTAGAGAAATTGAACTCAGCTTTCCAAAGATGTGATCAACCAAAGTTAATTTATGTTTTAACAAGGGGGGCAATCACTTTTTCACACAGGGCCGTGTAGGCTTGGATTTGTTTTTGTTTCCCTTAATAATAAAAACCTTCATTTAAAAACTGCATTTTGTGTTTACTTGTGCTATCTTTGTCTAATATTTAAATTTGTTTGATGATCTGAAACATTTACGTGTGACAAACATACAAAAAAATAAGAAATCAGAAAGGGGGCAAACACTTTTTCAAACCACTGTACATCTGTAATGCTCATCAGCCAAACAAGTTGTGTTTTGTCTCACCTCTAAAACCTTTTTATTTTACTGTCAAAGACTAATAGGGGCTCTGCATACTGCCACTATTCTGGCTCAATAAATAAAACTTCTACAAAATCATCTTCTTTAAAATAGCTTTGAGTATTTTCCCTTAAATTTTTCTGCCATACTGCAGTCTGCATTTATATGCATGTATCATTAGAAAGAAGAACATTACCTGAGATATTTTTCAAAAGGGTGAAAAATGCTGGAAAATGGAAAAATACTGTACTAATACTACACACCCACAGGAGAATACATTAACCATCAAAACACACACAAAAAGAAAAATAAACAAGAAGATTGGCAAAAAAAATCCCCAAAAAACCACAGTCCTACAAAGAGAAGTCCCAGCACATTTAAGAGCACAAGCCCTTTTCCTGCTTTCTAATCAAGTTAGATGAAAACAACTGACACCAATTGGATTGGTCTGATGGAGAGATCAATTACCCGATTCTCAGCAAAAGGAGAGAGATGGAGAAAACAGAAAGGCAATGAGGAACAGGTGGACAGATAGATGGTTAGAGAGACAGACACGCTCTTAGTATCCATCACTTTCATCATTTAGTACACACAAACACACACACACACACCAAAATGCAGTAATTGAGTTATTCTGTTGTAAAGGAGAAAAAGTAGACACATTTTTGCATTTGAGTATGACAATACACAAATTGAGACATAATTTGTTTCAGTTTGGCTACACCATCAACAGACTTAATGCCATACAGATAAATGAACTTACAGCCAACGTGGAGCTGTTGCAGACACGGTTTTCACAGCTCAGCCTCTGGCTTTTCTCATCTGAAGGACTGTTGACCATGAATGCCCTCTGGATCACACGCTTTGGGGTCTTGGTGAAAGAAAACGCTCTCGTCACCTAGTACACAAACACACACAGAGAAAATGTCAATGATTTTCAGTTTGGTTGGCAGGTCTTTGTCTTAGGTATAAAGGAAAAAGAAAAAGGGGGGGGTGACAAAACAGTTTGCACACTGAGGGGCTCCACTTTTGCACCACAAAAACCGTAATGTTTCTAGCACAACTGCTCTTCAGACTTCGTCAAAGGTGCCATGTTGTATTTTTGCATTCAACAGGTTCTATTTTTAGCCACTTCGTTTTCAGTATCTATAGCTGGAATTCATTTTGAGTCCACTACTGCTGAAGCCACCTGCATAACTAGGGTAAAGGGCTCAATAAGTACAAAAAACACACAAAGACAAAAACTGCCCATTACTCATTTCATGAGCGGGCATATGGTTAATAATCTGGTATTTTTTGATTTATATTACGTTCAGTTTGTTAAGTCATTATCATACATTGTATCAATCTATATTAACAGAGGCAGCTAACAAATTAGTGTATAGAACCTGCACTAACATATATAAGATTGTGTCAGATGGAGGAAATGACTCACAAAGACATAAATTTGTGAATTTCAGGTGTTTCTGCCTTAATTTTACATTTTCTTCTTTCCATCAATAATTTTTACTTTATAAACACTATATAAAGGGTGATTTAAAAAAAAAAAAAAAAAAAAAGTTACCCAAATGCCTGACTTAAATTTGGACAATCTCCTATTTAAAAGCACAGCTACCATTTTTAGATCACTCTCTGGAAGTCCTGTTTGGAACACTTGCACTGTGCAGACTGTTATTTCACCCTGGACCTCAAACTTGTGCAGACTGCTACCATAAACTTCTGTTTCACACTCACTCTTTTGGCCACACCAAGAAAACCTTTGATTTGCCTCCCTGCAACTTTATCCACTTCCGAAAAATGAAAATCAAGTTGAAGGATCATTGTTTTGACACACTGGAGGAGATCCAGCACACATTGCAGAGGTGCAAGAATATGGAAACATACTGGGACTTCCAGGGAGCAACCTAAAAATAGCAGCCTTAATAACAACAGTCCAGGTGAATGAGAAGATGCTCTTTAATAGGAGACTGACCAAATTGAAAGCAGGCATGTTTGTTTGTTTTTATAGGGCCGTTCCTGGAACTTTTTGATGAACTTGCTTCTGATGCCTTGCACCTACAGAAAGCTCTATAAGCTGGGAAATCAAACATGCTGGACAGCAGTAGAGGATGTTGTAAAAGAATCTTGCTTAAAAGCAGGCTTGACAACAGAATGGGAAACAAGTTGCACTGTTGTGCATTGCGCTGCTGTCTTTTTCCAATATCCCTTTTTTATTTCCATCACAGTTACTTTTCTACTTAGAACATCCTAAGACAAGACTGGGTTAGGATGTAAGGCTTATAACCTTAAATGCTGCCAATCTCCATTTCCCTGTTGAATCCATTTTTGGAGCTTTTCACTAAATATTCAAATCATTAATATTTAGGGGTCAATATTGCAAGGGTTCATTATTAAAAGCCAGTTCTTCAGCCTTTACCTTCTTAGAGGTTTTCTTGATGGCCCTGGAGGCTTTGCTCAAGGTGCTATCCATATCCTTGGTGCTGACCTGCAGTGAATCTGGGTCTGTACACTGTATAAGGTCCTCCTGTTTACAAGACAAGCAAAAAACAAAAAACCTCCAAACTCACTTTCGTAAATCATGACCTGAAGAGTGCAATTCAAGTAATCAGTACAGATAGATACATTTTACGCTGTTGTCGAAATAGTAGGCTGGTATGTGGAGGAGGATTAACAGTCTTTATTTCCTTCTCTCCCTCACCCTGCAGTGGGCTTTTTAACAAGCTGGAGTCCTCTCGTTGGTATTCACATTGCAGCTCTGACCCAGTGAAAAAAGCATTAGGAATGCAGCTGCATGGTGGTTAGGCAGAACAGATGCCAACATCACCCCCTGCTGCCTGCTCTGCAAACTGCAGAAGCATCAACTTAACATCTTCCAGTGAGCTCAATTATCCATGACCTTAATCAACACCTGAGAAGTTGGATTTCTACCATTTCCCATAATCATTAAGTGACTGTTAATATTGTATGTCATTTTGCCTTGCATAAAATCCATCAGCGAGACAGAGAACTAATGAGGAATACCAGGTACTGTGTATGCAACCTTTACAACTCTGTGCCACAGAGCTCCATTGTTGTACAAAGATTATAAAAGTTGGATGATGCTGGGTGACATTCTTTTGTTTCCATAAACACTAACTGTGGTATAGCTCATGAATTCTTACATGTAATCCCATGTTACAGAGATATACCCTGTCTTGTTGAAAACAACTGTAAGGTATGGATTTGTAATCTTGTTATGTTCCAAAAGAAAAAAAATATATATATATACACACACACACACACACACACACACACACACACACAAACACATACACGCACACATTCAAATAGTCTCAAATGTCTCAAATAGTTTT
>VUQI01046773.1:0-14305 GCA_015106735.1 Paratilapia polleni | reverse complement strand
AATTATATGTACATGTATATGGTAAATGGACTGGTACTTATATAGCGCTTTTCTACTCAGTTTTTGTGTACTCAAAGTGCTATATATATATGTATACAAGTCTTTAACAAAGCTTTCTACATCCCCTTTATCTAAAGTGTAGGCTGTTCACCATATACAAACAACATTTTCATTGCTTGTTAAGTGTTAGAACCTTTTTTTAAATTCCTTTATTCATTCTGTAAAAAGTGAACTGAAATGTACACACTGGTTAAAACCATTTTTCTCTTGGTGGTTTTAAGAAATTCTTAAACTGTGTCTAAATATGACAAATGGATCTCTAAAAGAAGAATGACACCTTTCTAAAACAGAGGTAGTACAAGCAACATGATGCCATTTTTATCCTTAAATTAGTTTAGCATTCAACGGGATGTAATATAGTGACTAACAAAATAGTGACTAGCAAGAAACAGAGAAAAATAGAAAAAAATGGCTTCACAAAATGGTATCACAAAAACATATGCTAACAGTGTAAATTGTTCACCATGTTCATGTACCATGTCCTCTTTGTGTGATACAGAATTTTAGCTGTTTCTTAGATGTTACAAAAGAATAGACATAAACTAAACTCTTGCTAACCATGTGCAAAGCTTTGCACAGACAATTAGGTTGCACCATTTTTTGTAGCTGCTTTTGTGAACTATTCTTCAAGTGCTCAAATTGATAAAAATGTTTACAAGAGACAGAAGAGCAACATTTATTGCAACACTGGAGTTTCAAATTAAGATACACAGGCTGTATAATATTAAAGAAAAAAACTAAAACCTGATATGTGCAAATAAGTCTTTTTTGAACAGTTTGTTTCTGTTAACCAAATCCACACATTAAAAACTAAATCTTAACATTAAAACAATAACTTTAAAATATACAGTAACAGCTAATAATTCTGTCAACATTTTAGAAGTACAATCCCTTTAAGGCTGGTATAACCTTGGCAAACAGATACTATGCCCCTCTTCTTACTTTCTCTTCATTATAGGGAGAAGCTTTCTATTCTTTTTCAACTTTTCAACCTCTGACGTAAGTTCTGGGTCATTATGTATGGCATCTGAACACTTCATGAGCAAACTCCTCCAGCTGTCTCAGGTTTGAAGGGTTCCTTCTCTAGATTGCATGTTTCAACTCCTTCCACAGATGTTCAATAGGATTTAGATCAGGGCTCATAGAAGGCCACTTCAGAATAGTCCAATGTTGTGTGTTTTAGGTCATTATCCTGTTGGAGGACCCACGACCTGCGACCGAGACCAAGCTTTCTGACACCAGGCAGCACATTTCGCTCCAGAATGCCTTGATAGTCTTGAGATTTCATTGTACCCTGCACAGATTCAAGACACCCTGTGCCAGATGCAGAAAAAAGCAGCCCCAGAACATAACCGAGCTTCCTCCATGTTTCACAGTAGGTACAGCGTTCTTTTCTTTGTATGTTTCATTTTTGCATCTGTGAACATAGAGCTGATGTGACTTGCCAAAAAGCTCCAGTTTCGTCTCATCTGTCCAAAGGACATTCTCCCAGAAGCTTTCTGGCTTGTCAATATGCATTTTGGCAAATTCCAGTCTCACGTTTTTATGATTTGCTTTCAACAGTGGTGTCCACCTCTGTCGTCTTCCATTAAGTCCACTTTGACTCAAACAGCGACCTGTACCTTGACCTTGGAGTTCACCTCTAATCTCTTTGGAAATTGTTCTGGCCTCTTTGGTTACCATTCATATTATCTGTCTCTTCAATTTGTCATCAATTTTCCTCTTGTGGCCACGTCCAGGGAGGTTGGCTAAAGTCCAGTGGACCTTAAACGTCTGAATAATATGTGCAACTGTATTCACAGGAACACCAAGCTGCTTGGAGATGGTCTTATAGCCTTTACCTTTAACATGCTTGTCAATAATTGTCTATCTCCTGAGACAAATCTCTCCTTAGCTTTCTGTGGTCCATGTTCAGTGTGTTACACACCATGATACCAAACAGCACAGTGACTACTTTTCACCCTTTAAATAGGCAGACTGACTGATTACAAGTTAGAAGACACCTGTGATGCTAATTACAGGACACACCTTAGTTTAACATGTCCCCATGGTCAACTTATTTTATATTATATTTTATATTATCTTTTCTAGGGGTACCATCATTTTTGTCCTGGCCAGTTTAATTAGTTTGTTTTTTAAAATGATTCTGTTGAACCACAATTGAAAAGCAATGTCTGATTTTCATTAGTTAATTTTCAGTGAATTTTTAAAATTAATTATTACTTCATTATTATTATTATTACTTATTAATTATTACTTTTTATTATTTTGTCAGTTTCAAGTTATTTCAGTGACCATTGTGGGGTTTTCTTTCTTTAACGGAAGGGTACCAGCAATTTTGTCCACGTCTCTATATATTGTCATCCTCATTCTTTTTCTTGTGTCAGTAAATAAAAATGCTATTTTGCGTATTTATTGCATGCAATGCAACATCTAATTTAACTAATAATAGTGCTAATGCTTTGGACAATGAATACATATAAAACAGAGGTGTTAGATGGTGATTATACTTTATAATTATACTTTTTAAGCTGCTGTAGTTTGTGTCTGCTCTAAGGTAATTATACGCAATAGTCATCACAGCTAATCAGTGCAATTCTTTACTGGATTTCCAGAATAGGAGAGGGTTACAGTAAAAGTGCTTAATGCACTGATTCTGTTGCCAAAACTGAAACACTGTGTGATACAATATATCTGCCCAACAAATTGAAAGCTTAGACAAACTGTATCAACACAAAAAAGTGGGATTAAATGACAGCCTTGTGACATGCTGATGGATGTTCATAAGCAGGTTTTGGTTGTTACACTGATTGACTGTCAGTCAGTGGGACCTCTCAAGATAGAAAACAAATTTTCCCACATGCCATTCCATGCTGTGCAGCCCACATTGTGTGCATTGGTCTTGCTCTGGCCATACTTGCCTGTCATGTAGACTTCAGGTTGAAATGACCACATATACATAAATGACATATGACATACCACCAATGTAATTCTGTACATTATTATTTTGCCTTATCCACAGTACTGTTTTCTTATATCTGGGCATTACATCATCCAGTAATGCTTAGCTTCCTATAAATTATCTTTGGATATAATATTCTCATAATTACCTATTGTCTAACTAAAAGCATGCAAGCTGCAAAATGGCCAATCAGAGAGTAATTTGAGACTGAATGAATGAAGTGACAATGCAATGGCAGTCTAAAATATGAGCCTAGGAATCCTTCACTCCATCCTGTTGGAAGACCAAGCAAAAACAGGAAATGGGCAGGTTGAGTGGATATTTTCTGGCCTCCTTCCAACTCAAAAACTCATCTCTTGCTGCTGTTAGGCCAGCACAGTAATGAGAGCTGGTGGAAAGTGAGAAAGGTTGATAACATGGGGAACAAATGTGAAGCAGAGGGAAGGTGTTAGGTGTCCTGTTTTCTTTGTGAGCGTTTCTTTCGGTGCTGCAAACTGTTGAATGCTTGAAAGCTTTTCATCTGAACCACTAGCACTAGCAGAAAGTCGCGCGAAGATGTTTTAAGATTCATTTCCGCTGCACAGCTTACAGCCGTTATCCCATTTAACAAACCTCAAATGAGCATCAACAACCACTTTCAGAGACATCACTCTTCGGTACCTCATTGCCAAATCCTGCTTTTTCTTCCAACTGTCCATTAACATTTGTTATTTTGTCATAATCTCTTTTGCTCCCATTGTGCATTCCTTTTCACACTCATGCAGTATGTATTGATATCACACCCTGCCCTGGCTAAGGCATCCAACGCCCTGGACAGGTCGCCAGCCTGTCACAGGGCTAACAAAGAGAGACAGACACCCATTCACATTTACGGCCAATTTAGAATCACCAATTCACCCAAAATGCATGTCTTTGGAATGTGGGAGGAACCCAGAGTACCTGGAGAGAACTCACACAGGCATGGGGAGAACAAACAGACTCCACACAGAGCCGGTGGATTCAAACCCAGGACTTTATTGCTGTGATGCAACAGTGCTAAACACCACACCACCGTTCCACTCAGAAAAACTACATTTTGCTTTAAAATGTACCTTATTCTAAATCTCCAGAGACAGTTCGGCAAGCATTTTATTATTATTATTTTTTTTTTTTTAATCAGTCAGTATGGTCAATAAGTCAAAAATGCAAAAGCAAAATGAGAAATAAAAAAATAAATAAATACACGTGCATTGTCAATATGCAACGCATTTGCTTCTATGATTTGTCTTGGCGCTGTCTCCAGATTAAGAAGATGTCATTTTAGTATATTGTCCTTTTCAGTTCAGGCCTTGCAAAGATTAGGAGTGGGGAATCATAGAGTAACTTCAATCTTATCACAACATACTGTCCACTATGACGCGGTTATCATGATGCAGCGATAGATTCCAAGACAATCTATGATACATTTTGGTAACTCAAGAAGTAAAAGTAAACAGGAATCATCTATTCATCTATAAGGTGTTAACACAATTAAGCATTAATTAACTCTCTGATTTGCATTCCCCAGTTGTGAGTCTTAACTTCACTGTAAGTGAATTTACACTCAATCATTTGATTAGTGCCACCACGAGGAATCAGAAGTAGTGACTCTGACAATTACACTTGCCAAGGAAATCAGTTAAGAGGGCCTGGATATTTTACTAAAAAAATATTAATATTTGGCTTCTGTGTATCAAAAATTAGATCAAAAGAGCAAGCCATGTGATATATGGATGTATCAAAATTTGTCCCACCTGTAGAGCAGATACAGTGTTGCTGATCTTAACTTACTGGCCCACCTCATCTCATTTTTATGATCCTATCGTATATATGAGATCAAAAAAATTAGTAATCAGGAGTTTCAGATTTTCTGCAGGGGTAATGGGTTTGAGTGTTTTATCAGGGGGCTTTGTTGGTAATCAAAAGGTGAGTGAAAGTCACGTTTGACCTGAAGGATTGTTTTTAGATCTATCTTTGAATGTGCACAAAACAATCTTTTTCTGAAATACCTCACTGAATCCATGAAGTGAATATATGTACGTATGTGTAGGTGTATGCGTATATGTATTATGTACTTACATATTTAAATTCTGACCATTTCTGTTAAACTAGTTCATTCTGAGCATCTGATACATAATGAAGTATTATGCCAAAATATAGCAAAAGCAGCAGTCATGTTCCTCCGACATGCTCGATGAAGTAGCCTCCAGGTGGAAAATCAATCAAATCCTAGCACAAGATTTTGAAATCCTGTAAAAAAAACTAATTTAGCACAGGCTTCACTGATTATTTCCTTAAATATACATTTAATTGCTTAAATAAAGCATGATTTAATTTTGGCTTGAATCCACATATACATGGTTAAATAAGAGTATAGTCATCTTGATCTCCGTATTTACCAACCTGCTTCTGTCACTAGTTTAATTGTGTTCAACCTTTGTGTTTTTCTTTTAAAAATGACTCCTGAAGACATCAGAAAAGTGAGGCTGTGGTGCCTTTCCAAGCAAAGGTAACCTTATCAAAGTCTTATCTTGTGAGCAGATGGTCCCTGATATCCTTTTCTTGGAAAATGTTCTGGAAGAATGAAGAAAAAGGGGAGATGAAGAGCGACAGACAGAGATTGATGTAAGGCAGCGGATATAAAGAAAGAAAGAAAAGGAAATCGAATTATGAAAGGATGGCAGGGTGAAAATGGAGGTAAGGACATTAAAAACAGATGTCTGTCACAGACATAAGACTAGAAAACCTTGGTTCAGCATGTGCTGGTGTGTGCTCACAATACAAGCTCACACAAACTTTCTGAAACACTTGAGAACACAGTTGTCCTGTTCATATATTAGAACAGGAGTGAATGTCCGTCAGGACACTGCCGGGCAGATTACAGAGGGACTAACAGCATGTGAAAGGGATTACCTCGACCTGCTTGTTTGTAATTTGTGTAAATATTTTGTACAATGTTGGGTGCAGTGACATTTTATGAAGGATTGCTTCACTCACACTCAACAGTCCACAGTCTAATGAGTGGCTTCACAAAGCCTACTCTTGTAGCAGTGTGTCCCAGTCTTTGTACTTATCAAAAGGCAAATTTTGATCAGTAAGAGTCACTTGCCCATTGTGTTGCAAAAATCTGAGAGAAGAGAAAATCACTTTTAGCTATCATTATGGTCAATATTTACGTACATTTTCTTTATGCTACAGTCACACTAGGGAAAACAGTGATTAGAGGCTACGGTATGACCAAAATTACTGTGTGCAATGAACTTGCGATCTTGTTGCCTCATAAATGGTTACTTCAAAGATGGGGACCAGGTCTGCGACCACTCACAGTCAGTTGCCATCTCCAAAGCGAGTCTGGTGCGTCAAGACAGCGATAAAATGGCAATAAAAGGGAGTCAGTCTGCTGCAGTGATTAACTGTGATAAATCAACGGAAAATCACAAACCTGTTGCTGTCTACAGATATTCACATAAAACATAAATTCACACTAACTTCTGACATTCAGAGTTCCGCCAGAACCTCATAGATTTGAAGGAAGTTCCTCCACAAATAATGACGTAGTTGCTGCAGGATGCCAATTTAAAAGCAAAATGGCACAGTGACACCGGTGCTCAGCAACCTTGCTTTTATATGGGACTATAACCAGAGTACAACCAGTTGGCACCCAGCTGAGTCGAGTCCCCTGTTGCAAAGAGATGCGTTACAGGTGAGTTGCGCTCATTGAGGCAGACTGCCTCAGATTGATTGCAACATGTTGGCAATCTGTGTGCATTTATAAATTAAGCAAATTCTTTGTAAACCTTGGCCATTGCAAGTACTTGAAATTGGTGAATGTGAAAAAATTCAATGCAATCAGTGGGCAACCAGTCACAAAGATGTCCTATTTTTTACACTAGTATGACTGAGTTTTGAATAACAACATTTAGTTGCAATCTGTAGACCTCATATTCTGCAGATTCGTGATGTAGCTTTAACAACCCTTTAAAGTGAATTTATGGTGCTTTTCCTTATTTTCTGCCATAAATATAGTCAGTAACGCTTTATAATAACCCTCAACAACAAAGGGTTAACCAATAGCTAACGAAACTTTAGTAAATAGTTATTTTAGTGTTAACAGACATTGAAATGTTAATGAATAATGTTAACTAATCCTAAGTAATGAGAGACTTCAGTTTCCTTTATCATCAGGCCCATGCCCCATGTGTCATGCCAATAGTGAGATGGATCTCACCTCAAAGCTGTCATACTTTAACCCCCCCCCAAATCTAACCAAGTATTGGTGGCTAACCAAACAGCTAGCAAAAGCAAAAGTAAATAAGTAAAAACAAAATTAACCAGTGAGAGAAACAGGGCAGAAAGGTGCACAGTCTTGGTAATTACACCACCGCCTTTCCTAATTTTATGTGCTTTATAACAAGTATTATAAACATCATCTATCAACACTATCAGGATGGTTATTGTAAAGTTGCAAACTAGCTATTTACCAATTAGTAAGCATAATTAAATGTTCAACATTTATTTTTTGATGGTTATGATTAAGTGTTACAATGTACTCTTGCAATGGTAAATGCACATATTAAACATGGCCAAAGTTTGAAATAATGGGGTCATCCCTGTGGGCCAAAAGCTCAGGCTTCAGATTTCTGGAAATGATTGGTTTCCAACGTTTTCTTCCTACTTTTCTTGGACCCACTCCAGTTTGCTTATAAAGCTAAACGTGGGGTCGAAGATGCCTGCCTAACGCTTCTGGACACTGTAACTACAAATTTGGACCACCCTCACTCATATACCAGGATTTTATTTCTGGATCTCTCTTCTGCTTTCAGCACAGTCAGCATAAACACTCTGCTTAACTGCCTCATCAAACTACAGATCAACTCAGTGCTGGTTAAATGGATCAGGGACTTCTTAGAGGACAGACCACAGCATGTAACAGTCAACGTTATTTAATCCACTAAGACTGTTGTAAACAGAGGGGTCCCACAGGGCTGTGTTTTATCTGCTATTCTATTCTCCATCTACACAAACAACATAACCTTTAACATGCACAATATGACACTCCTCAAATATGCGGATGACACAGCCTTGGTGGCTCAGCTGACTGACTCTAACAGCTTGGCAGCATATCGCCAACAAGTGAACTCACTCATCGCTCTCATCAATGAGAATTCCTTAGAGCTGAATGTTTCAAAAACCAAGGAGCTGTGCTGCTGTAGGAGAGTGACACTTGATGATGCGGCCCACACACTGTTTCAACCACTGGAGATCAAAGGCCAGGTGGTCGAGCAGGTAGATGCCTTTAGGTAATTGGGACTTGAGGTAGACGGAACACTGTCCTTTGCTGTGCATTGTGATTATGTCTACAAAAAGGCACCTCTTTCTGCAGAGAAAACTCAGGAGTTTTAATGTAAGCAAGAATATTCTGACAGTTGTTTATAAGTCACTCAGTGAGTCAGTTCTCATTTATAACATCTCAGCCTGGTATACCTTTCTTTTTCTTAAAAACAAATCAAAACTGTCACGGGTCACCAAACAGGCAGACAAAATAACCGGTACCACACAGTGGTCACCGTCAGATCTCCACACTCAGGCAGTTAGACGTAAAGTCAGCACTATCATGCATGACTCCTCACATCCGCTGCACAATTCATTCCAACTCAGCCAGGATTTTCAGCCAGGCTAATGCTAAAAGATGATCCAACTCAAAAGGGCAAAATCCTGACTGAAATGAAGTGAAGACAATGGCCATACTTTCTGGAATTCCACCAACTCTAGCAAGCTGTTTTTATATGTCTAAATGTGGCTACCTATAAAAGTTAGCTAATGGTACTATTTTAGCCTACATAGGTAGCTTATGTCTAAGCAGCCATTTATTTTACTGGTGTGTCTTTGATCCAGGTGGAACAGGAATAACTCCAGGGAGGGGGGAGGGCTTAAAATGACAGGGTGAAATGGCTTATATCAGAATGAGGAGGAACTGAGGGGCTGAATTAAGAGCCAGTATGAGATAAATAAGTTTTTTTTTTAAACTTTTAATCATGCAAAGCTACTCTAGTAGAGTCCCATAATAATAATATAGATAGGAAAAAAGAATAATAGGTCCCCTTTAACAAAATATTATGGATGCACTGTAACTGAACAGGGTATAGCGTAAACTGAAATATACATGTGTTGATTTGACAATTTAAACAATAGGTCTGAAGCCCGAGTGTAAAGTAGTATTATATGAGTAATAAATGGGAAGAGAGCACAAGGGAATGTGCAAGAGACAAAGCACAAAGTGAGAGACAGACACATTCATCAGGCACCAGGGTAGCGGGCATGCTCAGATAACCTCAAGCCAGCTGCCATAGCTTCAGGCAGGGGCTCTCGCCACCCCACGAGCACAAGCAGCTCCTTTGTTTTACAATGTCTATTGTTTGTGGCTACCCTGACACTCGTGTTTCACAGTTGTCATTTCAGTTCTCAACTCTTAGTCTCAAAATGAACAAACATAAAAACACTGTGGCTCACAGACAAGATTGTTGCCACAGTGGCTTCCAGTACATGTGTAAAGAACAGCACTGCAACAAGTTCATTTAGAATAAAACCCACAAGTGGCACAATAATCTAAACAACAGAAAAACTACTGAGGGGGATGTGGAAATAGGCAGGCTGTTCGGTTAAGTATTTCCCTTGGATTCTCTAAAACAATTAGGCCTGTTACTGAGTAATTGTTTGTTCTTAAAAGAGTGCTGTATTGATCTGTATTAACAGAAGAAGAAGTTGATTAAAAAAAAAAAGAGTTCTCTGTAGGATTGGGCTCGTGTCTACTCACACACACTTACACTTCTTAGACTACAGATTTCTTTCTGCAAACTGCTTTCAGTGGAGTATCAAATATATGGCCCAAAGAAGAACTCATAGACTCTGAGCACAATATGGCTTTATGATCCATTCATAGGTGAACAAAAAAAGAGCATTTGTGTGATGCAAACACACACATACGACTTGCAACTGAAGTCTGATAAAAAATACATACCTCGTGTGCACCTCCTAAAGCACAAAGACATACAGTATACCAGAAAGATGAGAAACATGTCTCTCTGCACATTTTCGGAACACATTCTAACAAAGAGATGTGTGAGATGGAAGCCAATGAGGGCTATAATGAGGGAAGGGGGCTCCCTCAAACACATGCACACACACACACAGAGGAAGGGAATATAGTGATGCACCACCGGTACTTTCCACCCTGCTTGGCGTGCCTGGAAACCATGGCAGCAGTGTCTCACAGCACTTCAGCAGTCACCATGCCAACAGTGGCAGCAGCTTTCTGTGGTGATCAGACTCACTGGGTGACACCTGACGAATGCATGCACACGCACGCACGCATGCACACACACAAACACACATAGATGCATATACTCATATGCACAAGCAGAGAGACAGTGAAAGGAAATGGGAACAAAGAAAAGTGAGCAGGTGAACTTTGCACTGGTGGGTAGAAATACATGCAGAGATGCACACAAGGCCATGTGCATATGAGCACTAACAGGCAGCAGGACATATACACGTGCACTGTGTAATGCTTTCAGCAGGCGCATAAAAAAAGCAACCTTTCTTTTATCCCTCTCCTCCTGTTCTGAGTCAGTGTGCTCCACTCTGTCTCTCTAATTAGAGAGCCTGCCTGAATCTGTCTGTCTGCATGGGGGCACACACACACACACACACACACACACACACACACACTAAGTTGCACACATGTACATTCAAAACACATCTTCATCTTTCTCTCAAAACAAATCACACAACATTGAGTGCACACAAATGACAAGAGCACTCTATCATTCTCCACTGCATGCACCTGCACAGACTCACGCACGCACACACACACACACACACAAAAAAAACCCCTCACACACATACACAAGCATCCACTACCCACATATTAATAACCAGGTCTCCAATGTCAATTTGAGCTCTCAAGGACTGTGGGTGCCGAGTGAGGCAGAGGCCACACAGACAGAAAGAGCAAGAGAATGAGAGAGAGAGAAAAAAGAGAGGGACAGAGAGACAGTGAGAAAGAGAGAAAGAGGGAAGAGTAATGGGGTAATGCATTCAGGTTGTTATTCATGCTGATTCCCCCGCTGGGTGCACAGACTCATTTACCTAAACAATACATTTCAGACAGGGCAAAAAGGACACAGAGGTAGGGCGTGTGTGTTTGAGGGTGAGTGATAGCCCACTATTGCCCTTTGTGTGATTTTGTGTGAGAGAGAAAAGGTTGTGCTTACAATATGTATGTGAGTTAGACTAAAGGAAAAAAAAATAAATAAAATAAAATAAATAAATAAATAATATATATATATATATATATATATATATATATATATATATATATATATTTAGTGACCACTGGCTCAGAAATGTGTGTGGCCAAGCTTTGCCATAGCATTGAGTGCCTACTATCTGCATCTAATAGAGAAGAAAAGAAGGCATAAAAAGGCAGTCGAGGAAAGCCAAAGAAAAAAGAGAGCAAGGGAAGCAAAAAAAGACAGAAGCCCTTGAGTGAAATGGCGGCTGAAAAATGTGGTACTTGACCTCCACTGTGTGCTTGGCAAGAAGGGACAAGGCTGAAATGAGGGAGGAAGCTGAAATGTCCCTTTACTTATCTATATCTATATGTTTCAATACATTTACAGCAGAGATATTTTATGCCAATAATGCCATGACATATAAATGGTTGCATATAAAATATGTATCACATTTTGTTGTTTCACCATTCATCTTATTCTCTTTTACTGTATATGTTAGGCCCCAGTCATACAGGCCTTGAGAGTGGTTGGAGAACCCCTGGCAACCATCAGTTGCTAGGGAAAAGTGTGTATTCCCTGACCATTTGGGGAGTGGTTGCTGGAGGTTGCTTTGGTTGCTAGCAGATTGTCCCGGTTGCCCGTAGTTTGCATGAAAGATGCTGACTTATCTGCAAAAACTTGCCAACTAGTCATCGAGTAGTAGTGAAACTGTGAAAAGTGTGATGCAAACCGGAAACAGAAACCATTGCCTTTAGAGTAAAAGTTGTGCCTCACGCCTGCAACCAACAGGTTTGAAAAGGTGCAACTTTTATTTTGAAGGTGAAAGGCATCTCAAAATGCAAACTACAGGCGACCGTTGCAATCTGCTATTGACGAAAGCAATCTGCTATTGAAGCAATCACAAGGAGGTTTTTGGTGCAGCACCCTCTTTGTGACTTATTTCACCCAGTGACAGCCAGAAACGTCTAACAACCACTCTCTATCCTGCTGGATAATGCACATTTTTCCCTAGCAACTGGAGGCTGCCACTGGGTCGGCGACCAGTCTTCAGACCTGTGTGACTGAGTTCTTAATGTAACACGTTTCATTTTAAAGGTAGCCTGAGGAGTTTTCCTGTAAACAGACAAAACTTAGTTTATGCTGAGTATAAACATTGTGCAGCTTGCCTTTTCACATAAAAAACTTTTAAATCCAGGGCAGGCCACGTATTCTGGTGTCAGTGACCAAAGAGGGAACTAGACTCCTATACCTCCTCTGGGTCCTGTTTTCAGCTTAAGAAAATCTAGCCTGTGATGAGGGACAGTAGTATAAAGTAAACAGAGTGAAAAAGTCCACGCAGAGAGAAGATGCAGTGGGTTTAGCAGAGGACTTAGCATGGTTTGAATCTCATGTGAAAGTCAGTATTGACTTATTTTTAGTGTATATCAAGTACATGCATATCCCCATGCTTGCTAGTAGAAGGGGTTTAGTCTGGGATTGTATTGCATGCGCCCATGCACATGAATGTGCACGCGGAAAGCTTTTAGCAATTAGTCATTGATATTGCACTTTTTTTTTCCAGGCTTAAAGTCTGCTTGAATGACACAGTGTAGTGTAGTGTCCTGCAAATGAGTCTTTCATCACCTGAGGATGATGAAATGTACTTCACTTAAAACAGCCAGAAACATTAAAGGGACAGCTACCCTGGTAACAGTATGGCACAATCTTGGACATTTATAGATAATACATTTGTCACTTCACTCACTCCATTTACTCACTCCATTTATACTGTATAGTAAAAGCAGTACATGTCAACAACTTAACCCTGTGTGGATCAGCTGATCTCAAAGATACCCTTCTACACATCCAACTGGATACTTATATGGGGCACACCTTTTAAACTGCTTTATCCTGCACACATTTGCTGTGCATCTGCAAGCTGCTTCACAACCCACTGTCACTGCAGCTACTCCTTTCAAGCTATTTTTGACTTAATCAGTGTCATATCTGTTTTCATGCATGCTGGCTCTGATCTGTGCTGGGGTCTTGCTGCTGTACCTGGAACAGAGCCATGCAGCCAAATATAATTATCTGAATCTTCTTTTAACTCTCGTGGTCCCGACTGAATTGCGTTTGCGTGTACACACAATATGCAGAGTGGCTGCTTCCATTTTTGGAAAGCTTCATATCCAGATAATCTGGCCAGTTTGTTGGCTTGTTTTTAACATGCTTACTTACAACTATATAAATTTAATTTGACTTTAATATTTTGGGCTAAAATGTGCAAGTGGCATAACATTATTTCAATAAGGAGAGATCACTTGGAAAATGAACATGATTTATTGTGATACAGAATTAAATATATTTGGCGATTAGACTCCGATGACCCATCGAGGCAGGGCGGAATCCCAACGGTGATAGGATTTAAGATAGGACCCCCCGGAGTCTAGACGCTGGTGGTGGTGAAGATGGAGATGAAGGCTTGGATGGGTTCTGAGTGACCAGAGTGGGGTGGAGATGGGGAGGAGGCGGGTTGCACGAATGAGAGTCTGAAAGACAGAATGACAGAACAGCACTGAGATTTAAAGCACGCGGGTTGGAGGCTGATTGGCTCGCTGAAGGCAGGCAAGAATGTGATTGGATGAGAGCAATGATGACAGTACTGAGTTTGACTGCGTGGGAAAGAGGAAGTGATGTATAGAACAGACTGGCAGCCGAACACCCAAGAAGCCGACGGATGAGTGATTACAGATCTTCCTTATTGAACTTACGCTTAAGCTTCATAACAGTTAAATGTGGATTATTAAACATTAGGTCTCTCTCTTCTAAGTCCCTGTTAGTAAATGATTTGATAATTGATCAGCATATTGATTTATTCTGCCTTACAGAAACTTGGTTACAGCAGGATGAATTTGTTAGTTTAAATGGATCAACACCCTCGAGTCATACTAACTGTCAGAATCCTCGAAGCACAGGCCGCGGAGGAGGACTA
>VUQI01046771.1:0-24975 GCA_015106735.1 Paratilapia polleni | reverse complement strand
ATATATATATATAATATAGTGCCCATCATGATAACATTGACGGTCTTTGTGGAATTGTTTGTCTTTTTTACATGAGAAATATACACATATGTGGTATGCTTTTTCAGACCATGTGTATTAACTGCAGTATTCAATTTTGAACATCATGGTCTCACTATTGATGTCATGCATTTAGTTAAAAAAACAAAAACATTTCTCTGAAAAAACTGTTTTTTTTTTCTTGCTTTGTTAAATAAAGCAGATTATAATTAGCACAGAAGACAGAGATCTTTAGTGCACAGTTTTCCATTGTGTGTTTCAATAGCTTCCTCAATAACTGTGTAAGGAAAATGATTCACTCTATGCCTGAGTTACACTGTACATTTCTTTGACAAAAATAGACAAAAGAACAGATATTGTTCAGTATGTTCATAGCCCTGTATGAGTCTTCCTGGTTGTTTTTGTGTGGGTAGGCACATGTGTGGCATGAAGGGGGAGCACGCACATGTGTGCACCCATGAAGCATGTCTGCAGGCATGCTTGCACTTCTATATTGTGTATTTTCATTCGTATGGGTTCCTCCTCTCGAGGACAGATGTTGGGGAAACCCACAAAATCAGAGCTGAAGCCGCACTATAATCACTGCGATTTTAATCAAGGTCTCGCATTGTGACCCACTTATTTTCTCACAGTGCTGATTGCACTGCAGTGCAGTGGCGACTAGCATTACAAAACTGCAGCCTATGATTAACCTTCACATTATATACATACCAAGATACAGCGAATCCTAATCCCAAAATTACACCCACTTGGACTGAAAAATCTCTCCTTTTGTCAAATGTGAATATTTTCATCCCTTATCCTCCCATCTTTATGTGATAAAAAGATGATGCCTGCTTTCTGCATATGAGGAAATTGAGGTATGTGTGAGTGTGTAATACCTAACTAATATATTTCAGTCAGACAATAATATGTTTGTGCAAGCTTGTGGGCACAGTCTGTGACCTAACCTTTTTTCTACAAGTTAAAAGTATATGATAATGTGATTCAAATGAACCTCACACATAATGATGTTATAGGCTTTTGTGAGAATAAGGAAATATTTCAACCTTCTTAGCCATTTTCACCACTATTGTAATTTTCACATCAGTGATAATAAACCAGATTGATTATTCATTCTCATGCTTCAACACCATTTAATTGCGTAGCCAGAACACTCCAACTTCGGGGTCAGCAGGGCTCTCTCTTTCATTTACACAAAGACACATCAACACGAATGCATACACCCACCCACCCACATGCAGACAGGCACACACACCAATTCAGAAATCTTTCTGTTTCCTTCTCTCCTTCACAGATGCTCTCAAAGGGCCCCTCGAAACATGCCCAGACTGGAATTTGCCAAAATATCCTTTCTCCTATCAAGCACACACTGTGCCCGATCTCAGTCCCATTGCACATATTCCTTCAACATCTCAATTAATACCCCATTGGAGGCATAGAACCCCACAGAGCCTCAGAGACTCACTGTGGTGGTGGATTTTCCTTGTAAATGTTCATCACAGATGCTGTAGTGCTTTAATTTTAAACCCCATTAATAAACTACCTCAGTCTCAATCAACACCAAAAGATGAAACACATAAGTTTACGAGCAGTTGTCACGTATCATGTGCATGTATGTGGTGCCTGTCTTTGCATAAAAAAGTTGGCTCAATTTTTGTGCTTAATGAGGATTCAGGGACTTGGAACTTGAACACTTTTTAAAAAAATGTTTCATGCAAACAGTTCCATTGACAGTCCTTGTGGTGAATATATACATGGACTCTAAGCTATTAAAAAAGGAAGAGGAAAAAAAATATATTTATTTGCAAGTCCTTTGATGTTATATGTTAGCTTGACGAAGTTAATGTGTTAAAAAGACTGAAGGCTTCCGTCCGAGTGACAGCCATACAACCTGTATCTTACCATGCTCTGTTGCCTCTCTCTTCTCAAGCTGGCTGTTCCTCCTGTTCAGTAGCTAATGGATTTTCATGGTTTCCAGGGTCTGTTCCAGAAATGTTCTCCTGCGGAGATCTTGTAAGAAGTGCCCTCAGCTGGTCCCACAGTCTGCCATTAGGCCTCTCCACTCTTTTTATCCCTAGACCTTTGAGACCTCAAACTGCCAAATGAGTTGAATTATGGCCAGTTATGTGGAGTGGACCCAGCATCACAGGGGAGAGGCTTGAGTCAGTGGAACTAACTACAGTCCTGACCATTAAAAGGCAACCTGACACTGCCTCTTCATCTTCTGTCTGCTCTCAAAGACCGGCACTGCAAACCCACGTCTCCCAGAGCAGAGACAGAGTACAGCTATTCAACAGATGAGCAGGTAGCCAAGGAAGCAGTCTGTCAGACAGGAAAGAAAGCAATCAAAACACCAATCTCCTCTGCAGTCTAGCACTTGCATCATTAAATTTGTTAAGCTCTTCCTGGACTCTTTGTTTTTAGGTATTTCCTTTCTCAGTATATTCCATTAATTTGCCTGACTTTTATCTGTCACCTCACTCTATGTTCTTCACTCACTTTCTTGCCATTTTTCTTGTTTGTCCTCTGCCCTTCAGCTTACTGAGTGGGCCTTCAGGGTTATAACCATCACAAGATTAATTGCAGCAGCTTGAGTAAACTTGGTATCCACAGCTCTGGCTACTGTATAAAGGAGGTCATCTAAGTCAGGCAACCTTCACAAATTCACCACAGAATCTTTAGTCACACAAATGCCAATCTGTCCTGCCTATAGGACCACAGTTTGCACAGACAGGCACAGGACACACACTCACATATACACACAGAGCACTGAATTTGATCTGTCACAATAACAGGGGCATCATGACATGATGGATACAGCCCTTTTTTCCCCCTCTTCTCTCCAACGTTCTGCCTCTCCCCTGTAATGTTGATGCAGTGTGTAATGTTTGCTGTTGCTGTTGGCTGAAATGGAATGAGTGATACAACCAGAGGTGCTGGGATTACCGTGGGCAGAATTGATGCTATCTGTCCAATGATGTGTTATTTTGTGGAAGTGAGGCAACAAACCGGAGAGAGAAATGGTTGCAGCACTCTCTATGATTTTACAGTTTAAGTGGTGAAAGACAAATAGAATAACAGTGATGTGCTAGCAGGGGTTGTAAATGGTTGAATAATTTTCCTCGATTTCAACATTCATTTATCTTTTCTACAATCCTTTGCGGCGCTTCTCATGGCAGCTTGAATGGTATTTATCCCTCTAGTCTACTCACAATTGCAACATCAGCTAGCTCAGTGCACATCTTTAGAGGTGAGGCAGGTTGTGTCCACTCTATTCCTCTAATAGGGTCGGCTCAGAAAAAGGTCAGAGGTAAACTAATGACACCTGCAACAGATGCTTCTTTCTGGAAGCCTAAGCTAAGGCTGAGCAAAGCTGGACTTGTGGGAATAAAAGTGTGCTGCTTTGAGACTCAGCAGGCTGCACCCGGGTCAGTCGCTAACCACTGAAAAGACTAAATTCAGCTCTTTCTGCCGATTTGGGGCACAAGCTGAGGGTCCTGGGCTATTGTTGTGGGGTCAGGTTAAAGCCGTCCAGATTGCAAGAGCAGCTGACAACCATTCATCACAAATTCAGTACTGCATAGCTGTAAAGTTCTGCTTAGGTAGGTCAAAGGCTTTGGAAGAAACATTTTAGATTTTGCTTTTCACAGTTGTTCATGTATTTTAATGTTGATATGGATTTGGATTTTCAGAACAATGTGCATTTTTGTTGTTTATGTTCTTTTCAATTTTACTTCTATAGGAAACTTGGGCCAGGTGAATAAATCACAGCAGCAACTTAAACAATTAACTCGCTTTTGTCCTATAATTTAAATATACATGTTCATAAATGTCTTTTTTTGGTTTCTTTTTTTTCCAGATGTGTCCATTAAAGGTTCAACTCATGAACTGGAGCTTTGCCTAAAGCACCGCTTTGGCTTCTTCTCCAGAGTTAATCTGTTCTTTTTTTGTAATTTCAGTATTGCTAATTCTTGCTTTTTCTTTAAAATAGGCTTTCACAGAGTAACATGATAACAGAGTAACTGACCCACTTGCTTTTACAGTATTTGCAAGTAGTGTATTGTGTGTTTTATGGTTGGCAGAGAGATGTTGTGCTGTTCTCTATGAGGGAAAAATTAAATAAGAAGGGCTATTTTTCTCCCCCATGTAAACAGCTGGCAGCATCCCATGCTTGCACAATTAATGGGCATCTAATTGGCAATAATCATTTTTACTTAAGCAAATATAAAATAGGCAGTTGCCCCTGGAACAGACAGCTGTTGGTGGAACCTTCTGGCAGCATAGCGTCGATGCTTGAGGATGTGGATGATCACTTCTTACTGGAGGTGGTCCATACACTTAAATACCAAACTGTTGGCACACACAGGATATTTTACCCAAATCTATCAACAGTGCCAGAGGATTTACAGTATGTAGACTACATGTGTATCTGATGCATAAACCACCTTGTACCACACTTATTTATTATGCTGTCTTTGAGTTGAACTGTGTTGTGCCATAGTTTTCTGTCATTTTATTAATTTAAAACACTAACTGGTTAAAATCTAGATTGTAATTCAGAGGAAGTAATCACTGAACACTGCAAAAGTATGGTGTCTGAAAAGCTTACTAAATTGGAACTTAGTTAAAAAAGAAGCACATGTGCCGTAGTCACTGGGGCAGTATTTAAACTTTATTTAATAGAGGTGGTAATGTATTTTTACAGTGATCATTCTTCTGTTATGTCAAGGATTTTTCAGACACTTTGTTTTTTGTTGAATCCTCTATTGGCAGCTTTTAAGGTCAGACCTCTGCAGTGTAAATCTATAAAGTTGTGATTTCACTCAACTGAAAGTTGCCCCACCAAGGTTGTGATTCAATAATAAAATACTACGAAAAAGTACAGTATGGGCAAGAAAGGCTGGAGCCTTGTGGTTGACAGACAAGCAGGCAGTGTGCAATGAATTAAACACAAAATTGGGTTTTGCCATATAACTCATCTGGCCAGGAGTTTCTCAAACAGACAAATAGGACACAAAGAAAAAAAAGGCAAAACGCTAGTTCATGTGATACAGTGAAAGTCTCTTTGACATTGGCTTTAGGGTTTCAAATGTAATGCACAAATTAATTTGCATGATGAAGTCTCTTCTGCTTTAAGCCTTCCTCTTGATAAAAGGGCGAATGAGTGAGGGGAAAAAAAGGAGAGAATAAGTGTGTGGGATACTGAAAAGTAATGTCAGCCAACCTTATTATGAGAAGGGAATGGATTAAGGGCATTGTTTGAGCTGGTAGAGGAGGTACCTTCCATACTGCTGGCTGCCATCTTATCTTGTCCCCCAACAGTGGTCTAATCTGTTGGTCGACCATGCCTGCAAATAATTTCTGTCTGTCAGACAGACAATGGAGCTGTCACCTTGTTGTGCATCATGGATTACTGTACTGTGCATTCAGCCCCACCCCTACAAAGAGCCCTGACAAAGGACTTAATTGAATGGCTAATTTGTGTGTGTTCCATGTGCGAACATGCATAAACACAAGCTTCAAGTCATCACAAAATGCATGCAGACTTGTTTTCACAAGCATACTCCCATCAGTAAGCACATGCAAGTGCACAGAAACAACCATTCAAACCCACACACTAAGCTGTGTGCACATACTCCCTATAGGAATTTATTTTGAGGCAACTTGTTCATTTAGTCTGATGTCAGGAATTATTGCTTCCAATCCTTATGGCTAAACTGTAAACAAATTCAATGGACCAGATTCAATTAACTCTGTCTAACCTAACATATAATTACATGAAAGCACAGAGTGAGGAGTAGGAGATAATAGAGTTTTTTTTACCCTTGAACTTTAACCCTTCTTTTCCCATTTGTTTATCAAATTAATTTAAGCCAGTTGATTTGTTATGCCGTGGCTTAGATACATATAATCACCCATTTTAGCTTCATATTACACTTGTGCTTAAGCTAATTAATCCGCAATGTTTATCACGCATAAACAGTGATGGCTTTGCATTATACATCTACAGAAGTAAGAGTGTTTTAATTGTTATCAAAAATGTTAATTATTTAGTGCCACAACAAATATCCAAAGACACATCTTGTCCTGGTTTTTGAAAATCACTGTTGAATGACTTTGGATGACATTGGTCTTAATAGTGGCGCTCTTAATAAAAATACAATAAAAAAGCCATGATTGGTTTAAATAAAAAATAAATAAATAAAGACAATAAATTTTTTTGAGAATATAGAATTTGCCAGTGGAAAACCATCCTATCATAATCTTTTTGCATAGGTGTATGCAGGTTTTCTGAAGTGACAGCAGTGTTTCGTCTCATATGATGATGTGTTAAACAAAACACTGCCCACATGTTTGCCTTAAACTAAGTAGCCCTTAACTGCTTGGACAGACAGCAAGCTGTTGCACTTTATGTATTTGTTTATTTTCAAGATAAGGGGCCTCTTTTATGGATAAGCAGCTGATGCTTCCGCTCTGTCAAGCTGGGACAGGCTGAGGGAAGATAAAATAGAGTCTGTTAATCTGGTGCTGGTGAGGAGAGAGAGCGATGTTATTGACCTACGCTGGCAGCAATGTGTTTCAATTATACGCTGCCATCCATTTGTCAGGCGAGCAGAGCGATGGGCGGGGGCACAGAGTTCAGGCTTGGGTTAGAGTCATTCTCCATCACTTACGATGTGTCTTTGGAAAGCACTTTAATTGAATTACCCAATTTATTCTTCAAGCAACAATGCCCTGGCATAGACCCATCACGTGAGACAATTAGATACAAGTTTAAAATCAGGCAGTTTGCATACTTCATCTTTTCTTGGTGTACACAGGGATGGAGATGACTAACTTATGGTGACTTTCTTCCCCCTTTTGTCCGGAATAAATTCTATTAATGTGAGTGGTGTGACTTTATCATGAAAATGTTATCTTACACTTTTTTTCAGGACTTTTTGATGTACAGCCTGCTTGTTGCTAGTCACCCATGTGAACTATGTGAATTTATTGTGTAACTGGTAAGAAAACACCTGGTGCTTGCAATTGAAGGGTTGAGCATTCTGAGCAACTAAAAGCTAACTTGATGTACAGTAGATGCACAATCTACCCTTCAACAGTGCAGTTTTTTTTTTTTTTTTTTGTTGCAATATTTGCTAATTTATACAAACCACAGTCCATATATAAAATTAACTCATTATAAAAATAGTAGCTTCTTTCTTGGATAACCAATTGTTTCCATCTTTTAGTTAAAAAATTCTCTTGGCTAAAGCACATTGTCAAGTCAAGTTGCACTAGTATAGTGATGTTTTCTTTTTGTTTCGCTGCTTACAATCTTCCAAGCAGATTTCCTTGAATATTTTCCCTGATATTTGCAAATTGCACAAGGTTGAGTGTGATTAATTCTAATCAAGTTCAATTTATTCTGGAAGAGCAGCTGGAAGAGGCCTAAGTGTTGACTGCATTCAGTCTGCGAGCTGTCTGACAAGATGGCCAGGCTGTCGATCACCTAAGCCCCAGTTCCAGGTGTAGTGAAGGTGCTTGTGTCTGCTGCACACAGGCCTACTTGCACTCTGGCCCTAACACCTGGCCGTTCACCAAACTCCGATTGTCAGTTCATCTATTTTCACCAAGACAAGTCTCACTGTCTGTTCCAACTATCTGTGTCTAATCAACAGTGCCTCTCTCCCAGTATCTCTAGAGCTCATCTTGTTAAGGACAAAGAATTGTGGATAAAAATGTACTCTCTATAAGCGTGTAATGTACACCAATTATGCTAATTTGCAGTGTTGCAGATGGCCCAGTGTTGATTGCAGTTTTAGGATCAGGAGAGGCCGTCTGAAATTTGAGCGCAGGACTCACGTGACACTCATTACTGCACAACCTCAACCAAATATCCTTTTGTCACTTGTCATCCATCTGTGCTTACTATCTTTGACAGACTATGCAGAACTCTAGGCAGCTGAAGAGTTGCACAATAAGCAACAGAGAAGCACTATTCCTAGTTTTAATTGGCATTTCCCTAGTTTAGCTGTATTTGGGCATGTTTTCAAAACAGTGAGTATCGTAAATAATCTAAAATGTCAAATAGAGTGGGGAAATAGGATGATGTCTTAATATAGGATTTTATTGCATTTTACAAAGTAGTTGCACAGAAAATACAGAGTGCATTCTTAATGATGGCAGTTAATAGAATCATCAAGATGTGCGCTTTGAATTTTTTCTTTTTCCCTTGGCAGCCTACCTCATTGGGATATGTATAGCTGTCAACTCTTAGTATGCTGGCTCCAGGGGCAGAAGAATCCTCTTCAAATGCCAGTCCACTATGGGAACTGTGACATTCAAAGTGTGCCAAGGTGTGCTGTGTGTTAGCAAAGCATGTGCAGTCAAATGTAAATTCATCATCGTCATCAGCCATGATGCTCTTTGTTCCGGCTATTGAGGCGAGTCAGTTTAGCCCCCATCTTCTTTTACACCATGCTAAAGTGAGCCCATGCCGATGTTCAAATGAATGGAGTCCTTTCACGAAGCCATGGCCATTGAACTCTGGAGGCTGCATATAGCCCTAAGTCCTGCAACCTTTGTGGCAGGGGGTTCCTGCCAGGCATGATTCCTGTTTAGTGAATAAGTGGGGTAATTATGGTGCAGTTGGGGCCATGCAGCAAATGTCACCAGCAGATAAACAGTAGGAGCAACTCTTCCGTAAAAGCCTAATTTATCCACCATGGACCTCCTGTAGCCTGTAGATGAATTAGGAGCAGTTGGGTGTAAAAAACAAACTAGCTTCTCTTGATTTCACTTGAGTTCAAGGATGCATATAATTGGAGAAACACTAGTTAACTGATAAGGCCCCAGGTTAAACCTTGCTTTGTCACACACCAAATCTTTCATTCTGGTCTCAAAAGGCAGCTGCTAGTTTGATCTGTGTATGGCATGGCAAGGACTGTGCATAAATGATGTGCTATGAAATGGTGGAAATTTAAGTGTTTCAGGTGCACAAAAGTTCTTTTAATAGCTGCAACACATACAAAACATAACTAGTGGAGACTATAGATCCAAAATGATCCCTTACACATATGGTTTTATGTGTTACTATTAGAATGTGAATCTTATTCATACCTAGTCCCCTCCTCTGTATCTCTAAAAGGAAACCACATCCATTGCACTCCATTAAAGAGTGCCCACTCACGCATGACTACAGGGCGGCCTTTATAACATCATGAGCCTAGGGAAATGGGAGAGTCAGCGAGCGTCATTCCATTACCTGCTGAAATGGATGCCCCTGTATCTCCTCCTTGATTAGCTTTGTCTCGAATAACAATGATAGCTTTAAGTGTGTCTAATTGAGGCTGGCCTCACCCTCCCTCTCTCTGTGAAAGTGCTTACTCATTTTGTCTGTCCTTTTAATAATTACATTATCATTTTACGCCCCTGCCTGTTCCTTGGGAAGTGGGCTGGCGCTTGTGTTGAAGTGAAAGCTCATTATTGGAGTTGAATTATGTGCAGTTTATTGATCCCCATGGTGGATTATGGTGCTCTAAGTTAGTCTAGACAGAATAGTTAGCCAGATGACAGAGAGGAAACATAGAGGCCCCAAGGGGAAGATCTCTGGGCTCAGTGAGCAATTAATGCCTGCCAGGTAATGGAATTTAAGTTTACACTAAATCCACCAATGCCTTGGCATTTGAAGTGCCTTATAAAAAAAAACATTAGCCTAATGAGACGGTCAAGGGAAAGAGAGGCATTCTTAACACACATTTTCTCTGTCACACACGCTTGTCCTTTTCCCTGTTCTTCTTGATCTCGAGCTCGTCCCAGTCATAACAGTGCACAAATGGCCAGCTATCACTACTCCATTTTGATGCTCTTAATAGAGTGTATAGGGATGCATTTTAGAAATGTGTTTTTGTTTGATTGATAGTGTTTAGTAGGCTCCATTTTAAAGACAGGCTTCGCTAATCTCCATCTTAGCCCCGGTGAGGCTGTTTGTGTGATAAAGCGCACAGTGAGCAGGGGAAAGGCCAAAGTGCTGAGTAAGAGGCCAAGCAGGACATTCATCTCTATAAAGCTGAGGGTCCGTTTTAAAGCTATCCATCATTATCTTGATGAACAGGGCACATTACCAACAGCAATGCCTCCCTACCGCCAGGGCTAGCAGCAGGGTGTCCTTCAGTGGGTTTGTAAGGACCTCAGTCACATGTGAAATGACATTATTTTTTAAAACTAATACAGCTTCAATGTATTATAAATTTTTAAGTTACAAACTTGTTAGTAAGCCGTTTACTATCTCGCTGTACGTTTACCAGTTACACACTGACAGTATAGATTAACAGTTGTGTTTTTGGGTAATGTGCACATTTAATTTTGGTCCCTACTAATTCTTCAATGGTTTTAAGTAGCTAATTGCTCTACTGTGTTCACCAGCTAGTCCCTAAAGCTATATACACCTTCTGAACAGTCACTCATCAACACTCATTCATGCTGTCTTCAATGCAGCTGTTTGGAAAGACTATAATTGATTGATCAATTACCATATAATCATAATCAAGTTGTTTCAGATTTGGTCAGAGAACACATCTTTTGAATTAATTCAGAGAGACTATGAAACTGCCCCAGCGAGAGCCTGTCGGATATAGGATTTTTAAAACTGATACCGATACCAATATATGGTGATTTAAAAATCCAATATATCGGGCTATATGTTTTTTCCTTCAGACACATGAAACAGAAACGGGTTTCCCTAACATTTGCTATGTATAGTTATTTATGAGTCCTTACTAAGATAATATGACAATGCATTTTAAAAATAATCTTGTTTTATTGTCACGGATTACTTGTTTACGCTCTGCCCGACTCTGCTCGGATCAGCTGGTTGTATTTGAGGTGTCCCAAATACGTGTTGCTAGCAGGGAAATTGCAGAGTTACCTCTGGTGGACGAACTGTGCAACATCAACACTCATAATATGGTTGAAGGGTGTTTCTCCCATCTCTTCCTTACTTTTTAAATTTTCATTTATTGGTCATTATTAATGCCAATACCAATATATTGCCATATGTCAGCCAGTATATTGGCCCTGCTGATATATCGGTCAGGCTTTAGCCCTAACTACACCTGTCTGCAGTTTGGCGCTGAGCAGATAGTTTAAAGTCAATCGTTAAAATCGTTTTTCTGAACATTTTTGCCTGTTGTGGCAGAAAATTGTGCCATGAGAGCAATGAAGATGGGCCAAAACTGTGAATTTACAAGTGAGACAGCCAAATGGTGAGCTAGAACTATCTAAAAAGCTAAAGGGGAACTGAAAATTGCACTGCCAGTAATGCAGGAACACAAATAAATGTAACTGTAAAATTAATTTGACAGAGCATATAACCACATATCACAAGCAGGGAGTTCTGAAGCACCACTGTTTAGATCAATTTAAAACTGTTAAAGCAAGCCACAAGGTACCACCGAACAGTGACTTTCAGTGCGTTGTATGGTATGTGATCAAAAATATTAGTTTTATAATTGCCACGACTCTACCAACCTGCAACTCAACAGTTCCATTTGAAGCTACTGAGCTTTGCAATAGTTAATAGTAATAGTTAATGGTGGGTCTGGACAAGAGAGAACTGCCCAGTTGAAAACAATACTGATACACTTATACAAAAATTGAAATGTCCTGTGCCTAGTGTAAAATCTGAAGCAACCAATCAAAAGTCTGGGTTAGCTACTCTTACACAAAACAGATTTACCTCTCAATAAAATCAATGTCCTAGCACCCTTAGCTGAAAAATGTCTTGACTAACATGTGCTGGTGTTTAAGACATACTCGCATAAACACAAACGCACCCGTTACTTGGGGCAGGCTGCCAGTTGCTAAACTACATTTTAAATGACAGCGTTAATGAGAAATACTGGATAGTCAGGCAGAATGCTGCACCTGTTCATGTAGCCTTGTGCATCCTGGAAGCAAAACAGGGCACAAAGAACTTTACCCCATAACGAGGCCAAGATCTAGCTTAAAGCCTTTCTGTGCATGTTGTTTGCTTTAATGTGTCCTTGGCTCATGAGCTTTGATAATGTTAGTAAATACATACAGGAGCATGGAGAAACTGGGCTGGAATCCACACTACCTCTGGATGGAGGAGGAAGGGAGTGTCACTGGGGAGAAGAGAGAAACGAGAAGTGGATGATTAGACTGGTTTTACTGCTCCTCTGCCGACCTAGAAAAACAGCAGCCCTGACCTTGCATAGCAGAACCCTTATATATCTAATGATCTCTGAGTATCTTAATGATACAATGTTTTCTCTCTCCCACTCTTTCTCTCAGTTTTCCTTCCCTCTTACATGCAGCTCTCTCCCTTTTCTCTCTCTTTTAGCACAAGCTTTTGCACACGCACACTAGTCCACACAGACACACACAAAGTACACAGCCTTGAAAAACCCAGTCAGCAGTTTGGGCTTGGAGTCTAGCAAATGAGCTGTCCTATTGAAATAGAAAAGAGAGTGCTCTATGCTGTGGAAAATGCTGCTATGGCAAGGCTTACAGAAGAGGGACGGAGGGAAAATTACTTGTTCGGACAAAGAAACATGAGAATGTCCTTTCACTACAAATGTACCAATTTACATTTGGACGGGGCAGATTACATCCATTTCTCCTATACTTTATTTCTTTTTTAGCCCTTTTTTACCACCCCTACACCTCGTCTCATTATCATTCATAAAACACCACTAAGTGCTGTAAGTGCAGTAAGGGAGAGAAAAAAAAAAATTCCGATTCAAAAAAATTGCCCTATTTTTCATTGATTCAGTGTTCTTTTATCTCGTCCTAGGTACTCCATTGGTTTTTAACACTCCAAGTGTAGTTGGACTCCTGCAGTTTAATGGTGGTAGCGCCGTTATACAGCTCAGTTCAATTGTATCAAAGATGACTAACCAGCCATAGTGCCATTCCAAAAGCAGGGTACTAAATACTGTGTAGCACCAATAGGAGTGTATTTTTCGAGATGATGGGTCTTCAGAGATTGATTTGACTCAGTGATCAAGCAATCTAACAACTGGCAAAAACAAAAAAACAAAAAACATTTTCTGCCCCTTTTTGTCAGTGTGTAGAAAGAAAGCTTCCTTTGGTTTAAGTCATTTATTTTTGTTCTAATTCCCTCTCTTTGACCACTTAATGTGTACACCTCCACTTGGTCCTGGTATTCCCCCTTCTTGCTCTATCTGCCCACAGTAATTAAGATTCCATTTTCATTTTAAGAACGTTAAAATGGAGGGTTATCATTGGGCTTCTGTAAGCTCATCCAGTGAAACACCTATAGTGACCTCTCTGATTTACCCAATAGGGGTCCCCCCCCCCCCCCTTTGGTCATCTTGTTGTGTGGTCTCCTCTCTTCAGTTCTCTCATTACTCCCTGTGTGAAGGCCCGGGCGATGGGTGGCATGGGAGGAGTGGGGCGGTTGCAGAGGAGGGCTTCTATCCCTGGATGAGTGAGTGTGGATAAGAAGTTGTTTGAATTCATAATTGTGCTCTTGTGAAGGGGGAGATTTGTAAAGCAAGGCTGGGTTCATTGTGTGGCAGTGCGAGTCCGGTGGAGGGTGCGAGCTGCTCAAAGCTAATGTAATCTACGCTATTAGAGAGGGTTAATTAGCTGCTGAACTGGAGCCTGAAGAGCAGGCAGAGAAGGAGAGGCATGCAGAGTGAGAGAGAGAGAGAGAGACGGAGGGCGGGCAGTAGGGATAGAGAGGTCTTCAGGGAGTCATTAGAGACTGCTTGTTGTAATACAGCCACACAGTCAATAAGGCTTCTCCTCTGAGGAGTAGAAGAAAGGCAAAGAAAGACATGGAGGGAGAGAGAGTTTCACACCAAGCGTGTGGATGTTAGCAGCTCTGCCACTGGACACATTCTGGGAAAATTCTTTCACCTTGTAACCTTGTAAAGGTTTTAACCACCGAAATGCATTGGAAATTGATCAGTTCTCCATAGAAATCTATTTTTTATAACACGCTATTAAATTATAAAACATAATTTGATCATCAGGGACAACTTTTACTTTCACAACCAAGAATTTCTGAAACATCAATATGTTTGGTTTCTGACTGTAAATACATTTCCTTTAATTTTTGGTAGTGACCTTTTGCTGTCCCTTCCTTCATTATTAGTTACTCCTTTTCACAACAAGCAAGCAATCAAGCAAACCCCAAACAAAAAGGAAATCCAATCCAATCCAAATTTCTATGTACTGATCTAATTGTTGATTTTTGAAATAGATTTTCTTTTAAGAAAGCGTAGCATACATAAGTGTTCTAAAGCACATCTATTGACATTGTCACCCAGAGTGAAATACCTAAAGCAGCTTAGTTTAGATTAGATTTACATATGATATACTGTTGATTTAAAAACTGAAAAAAATCACCATAATTAGAGAGCAAACATTACAACATAGTTTCAGTGCACTGTGGTTCAATGTAACTTCAGGTGTTTGTTGTGGAAGGATCTTAGTTGAAATTAGCAATTCCACAATTTTAGGATTCAAAAGTATCAATTTCTTGAAAATGTCTGTAATTGCTATGCTGAAATCATCCACTGCACTTTAACTATTGGATGTAGAAACCAAACCAGAAGAAAAAGTATCTTCTTTTTCTTCCTGCTAATTGTTTACAATGAGCTCAAAATATTTCTGTCCAATTAGACTACCTGACCTGCATAATGTAATGCTTTTTTAGTTCACCTTCTTATGCATGTGTAAATCCTAGCTTTAAAGTAGTTCATCTGAAGCTTTGCTGGCCCCCTGCTAGCAGTTATATTTATCACCATGTCCTCTCATAGTCCATCCTGTGCTGGCATGGGTTGCTCTGAGCAAAACTTCACTTAAGATGGGTAGTTAGTGTCTGCTCCCTTGACAGATTTAATGCAGATTAATTACTTTCCGTGGCCCAAGCAATCCATTTTTGTGTGTTTGTGGATGTTTTTAGCTTTTTTCTTGACCTTGGGGTGAAGTAAGAGAGAAAGACAGAGAGAGGAAGGAAAAAAAACCCTCCACACTAGACTTATACTCTCAATTTAATAGCCAAGTGAGGTGTTTCTCCAGCATCATCAGATCAATGGAGAGTAAATAGCCCACACTTCTTGTTTCACAGAGCAGTATTGATCTTTTCCTCAGCCTCGGCTTCCCTTTCCCCAGCATCTCATGTCTTTCAACCCCTGGGACTGTGCTGATTGCCATAGATTGGACAAGCTAACAAGCGCATGATGAGGAACCAGGCTTTCTTTTCTTCTCATAGGCTGTTTCTTTTTTTTCTGTGTGGCACTGGCATGAACACACTCAGACAGACATACACAGAGGGACTTAAAAACATCAGATCTACACAGCTCGGCACCATAAAGGAATATGCTGTTTCTTTCTTGTTCTCTCTGTTGTTCACGTTGTTCTGTCTTCATCTACACTGAGAGGATCTGCTTTAGCTGTGCCTGTCTTAGGGATGTTTGCCAGACTAATGGAGTATACCAACTTAACTACACAATAACAGCAACTCAGAGATGCTCAGAGTGTTTCTTCACCTCACTGGGAACTTTATTTTTTCCAGCTGGCACCATGTTTGTTCCAGAATCTTCCATCATCTCTGAAAATATCCCAAGTGGCCTGCGGAGAGCGACACACTCTGTTTGCTCTGGAGGACGGCAGCGTGGCGGCATGTGGGTAAGTTCAGTGTCAGTGTAGCAGACAGTTTGCCGAAGTCCGGGTCTGAGGGGGATAGGAGGAGAGATAAGGAGGAAAACCCCTCCCCACATTCCAACCCACGGATATTACTGCATAGGCAAGTAAGGGTCAGAGAAAAGATTGAGAAATTGTGCATATATGTGGGTACACTGATGAGAAATCATTGGCTATTTAAACTGTGTATGTGTATGGGAGTGCATTTGATTACACTTGTGTGCCTTTTCATTTCTTCTCAGCATATAAAGTTGTAATAAATCTTGTTGGATGTTGGTGAGACAGGTGCATGTGTTTCTGTGTGACTGAGGATCAATATGAAGTGTGTTTATTGAATCCAGCAGTCTTTCTGTAAGGCTAGGGAAATAAACCAACTGGAATAAGTGATCAGATGGGCTTTTAAGGCTCATTACTAGCCTGTGTGGCATATAGATCTGCTTTTAAACAGGCCCCTGGATTGGTCTATGCTTGAACACTGCAAATATTATATACTTACAAAATTCAGAATCATATTATACTCATCTTTTTCATCCACAGCTCTTAAATGACTTAGTTCTGTTCTTATTTAGCTCCATGTTATGGTGATATCTTTTTTCTTTCGGGTTTGTGTTGAAGCTAATAATAAACTGAATTGGGGAATTGTAATGCTAGTTTGTTTCGCTATTTTCTGTCATTATTTTCAGGTTTTTCCTTTCTGGTAACATGAGCAGCTGTCTGAGGAGTATTCACTCTGACCTATAACTTGTCATTAAAACTGAGGATAATAAGTAAGATAATAATAAGTATAAACATAAAGAAAAAGGTCTGCAATGGTCAGATTATTTTTTTTCCATCATAAATAGTCAGCATAAATGGATGATCAAGAGCTGTGAATTGTACATTGCACAACAGTTGACAAAAATAAATAATATCTGACATTTAACCCCCAGAAACAAAGCAAAGGGCAAAACACACATCAGCACTTTAGTATTTATTCAGGGTATCAATCCTTATTAAGTCATCTTAAAGTGATTTTTGAACTGAAATATCTAGTTATTATTAAGATATAGTTTAAAGAGGAACTCAAGACTGGTAGAAATGACTTTGCCAGGCCTGGATGATTGTATGCCATTGAAACAGTTTTTAACACACAGGTATGTGCTAAAAAACAACTAAAAGGCTAATACAAAGAGTGAGAACATTATGAGACGAAAGTGCATTGTGTTTGGTCAGCAGTTAACAAATATGCTTCAGTTAGCAGTTTGAGCTGTGATTATCTTTACTGACATTGAAATTTATCAGTTTGTTCTCTTAGCTTTAGTTACTGGTCTAAATTCAAAATAAGCCCTCTTTTAATATGCGATACTATACCACGGCTAAATCGTGGTTTCTTGTCCTTCTTATCCCTTCAACCCTAACTCGCCCTAATCTTTACCTGATCTATCCACAAATAAGACACAAATGCACTCCCATTCTTCCCTCTCATCTTGGCTCCCTGTGTTTGCATGTAATATTTTAGGCGACTCTGGAAGGGATGACAGTTCTAACTAGGCCTATTAGGTAACCCTCAGGGTGCCCTCAGCACTGATTTGAGCACCATTAATTTTCTATTATGGAGTGCTAAAGATGTGCCCCTGCACAGTCATTCACCTGGCTTATTGAGTCTCACACACACCAATTGTGGACTTTTCCAGGGCAGTGTTGCTGAAGGTTTAGTGCGACCCCTCTAGGGAGCTAATTTATTATTTGCAGATATTGATCTGGCAGGGTAGGCCAGCCAAGCCGTGGCCGATGTTGACTCTACTCTGGCCTGTGGCGACTTTAACCCTTTCCAGATTGAAGCAGACACACACTAGATGGATGGTCAGCTGCTTTTAGTAGATGTTTGAATTCCTTTGCCTTTTCAGTGTTTTTTTTTATTTTTTATTTTTTTTATTCTAATGAACAACTGATGGAAATATTTTTTTCAAAAAGGAGAAGATGAGTTTTATCTTTCTGGCACTAAGGCTTTAAAAAAAACAAAAATGAGCAGACACTTTCACACATGCACATACACATAGAGACACACACGGGCTGGACTGTCCAAGGGAAATAAAATCACAGTTAAGAGGAAGGAAAACAAATTTAGAAGGTCAGACAAAACATTTATCAAGCTGTGTATGTCTGGTGGGTAAATAACAGAGGGACAGTAAAGGGCATGACTCTGAAACCAGCAGATACCTACAACAGATCATCACACAGTCTCAAGATTCACTGCAGAAAACGGATATTTCTCTGAGGGTCGCCTTCGCGGTGTTTACTAATATTCTCTCCTGTATTGCAGTTTTATTTTGAACATAAAACGGAGTTATTACAGCATACACCCATGTGACTGAAATGCAAGTTGTCATGGAAAGAAAGAAAAGACTGAAGCTGCATAGACATGTTTGCTCATGGACAGATTATAACGTAGTGCATATAGTATAACCTGCACTGAATAGGAAATCCTCTCCCTGATTCTGGGCTTAAATTAATGACAGTTACACATGTGCGTTTTAAATACAGTACATACCAGATGCATTACTAACATAGAATTTAATCATGAAATGTATCTGATGATAAATGAAATAGTAACCACAGATAGGGTAAGATACAAGGAAAACAAATAAAAATCTAAATCAGTCATGTTGTAAGAGAAAATGTTTCTTTAAACTGAGATTAGAAAAACTGTGCAATACCTCTCCTGTTTAAGCTATATAAAGGTTGTCTGAAAAAGTAAAGTATATAATAAGAGCAAATTGCAGCTATTTAAAAGAATGTACTGTCATGCAGAAGCATTCTTGCTCAGTCCTGTGCTATGATGTAATAGAAATGACTTGAGCCAAAAACAGACTTCTCAGAGAGATGAACAAGACAGGACATGAACATTGCATGAAATCCAATATCCAGATGTGAATTCTGTGCACATGTGTATCAAGTAGGAATGTCCCATTTTACTGAGTTTATCTATCTGTTGATGTCCTCATCATACACGGATACACTCACACATACACACCTACTCTATTAGCTTACTATCCAACACTAGTTCTCACCAAACACAAACAGTTATGCCCAGGGACTAATAACTAGAGTCCCACAGGCCTCCTCAAGGCCTTGCAACAACCTCATTGTCACCCTGACCTGTATTTAATGCTCCCACTGAACCTCAGAGGCCAGACAGCAGTTTGCTTGTGTGTGTGTGTCTTTGTGTTTGTCTGAGTCTTTCGGAGCCAAGTAATTCACAAGAGGCATAACCAAGAAAAGGCAAAAAAAGAAAACAAAAGCTGTAGATTGGAAAACCATGGGGGTGTCCTGTGATGAATGCTAGGTAGAGGGAGGGAGCACGATGATAGATCTCTAGAAAGGAATTACGGAGGATAATAGACCACCATTTTCCTTTTATACCAGTTGTTATGATAGCATTCTGAATAATCTTTACAGCCTAGAATATAAAGTAAAGGTCAGGAAATTTCCCAGAGATGAAAGTGCCTTCAACTAATCCAAATTTGTCCATATTCCTTCTGTAAAGACCATTTCATGGTTGACAAGCCTGTCTCTTGTTGAATTTGGCGTAACCCGAGGAGATGGTACTTATTCATCTTCCATATCTGTGTGAGTCACTGAAACAGAGGTGGAGGTCAGAGAGAATACATCCCTGATGAGGAAACATGATGGAGTAGATTTTCCACTGTTTTGCTGCATAGTCTCTGCTAATGCTGTTACAAAAGTACAGGCAGTCCGCCCATGGAGCCCTGGCAGGCAGGAAGACAGAGGGAGGAAGCCACCATCTTCACAAACATTACATGCCACTTGCGAAACTCAAATGTCTGATTGCTACTAGAAACTGCAGACTGTGGAGGTGCTCATCACAGCTGTCTATGTTCTGAGAAAAAGGCAAGGAAAAAAAATAGAAGAAACTGAAATACATGAAACAGGGACAAATAGGATATTACCCATTATCCCTTATTTTGTAATGTCTCTGGCATATTTTTGAGTCTTTCATCAGCCAGATCAGTCTGCTATGAAAGGATGGGGTAGGGTTTCCTTTTATGCTGTGTCTCTAAATATGTCATTATCAGACTTGATCTGCTCTCAGCTGCTGGAGATAAGTCCAGCATTTGGTCCAGACTGATTAAACACGAACAGGCAGGCCTAGATTGAACATAAAGAAGTGTGGAATTTTATATCCAGCTCTGTTTACTAAAAATGGTACATGCTCTTAGTTTATCATGAAATTTTTCATTGGATTTACATCCATTAAAGAGCTTTGGAACCTGTGCCATTACAAATTGCTCTATATGTAAAAGGAGTAAATGTGGTTCTAAAGCAACACAGTTGTCAATGAGCATCAAGCAGCCGTCACTGACGTGCCTGCTGTCTCATCAGTAATCAGGCCAATCTGTTTTAGCAGAAAATGGCCATACACAGCACAGCATTGATGAAAATGTCTTATTTCAACTCCATGGTGCCTTGAGAAGGCAAAGCAAATCAGCAAATGTTCATGAATTTGACAGAACAAGCGTGGAAATTCTATGACAACTAGTTGGATTCGGTAAGCTGAGTGCCAGTACTTTGCATTAAGTTACACTAAGCACTAATTGGATGCTACCTGGCTCTACATCACTAGCAGCTCTGAACAGGATCAGGATCTGGCTCTGACTAACAGCAAGCTCTCTGGTGTTGCTGGCTGATTACCCTCAGCAAAGGGAAAACCGAAACGATGATGAGAAAAAAATCCCTTCTCTTCTCTCACACAAGCCCTTGGCCCTGTTGGCACTGTGCTAGCTTTTTGATTTTTCCTGATGTCCCTGAAATTGATTTTCAGCCATGATTGCATCGCTTCTCTGAGGATAATCAAAGATTTTGAATAATTGCTGCAGTATGACTGTACAATGGGGAATGACAAGAATAGTGGCAACTTCCCCTTGCTGTCATCTATAGAATAATTTTAGCGGCGCACTACTGTATGACTTCACAACATACCTCTGAAATGGTTCCCAGTTGTGAGCATGACACCATATGTTTGATTGGACTTCCCTAATAAAAACCCTGCCTAGGTTTTATAATCACTAAACATACCTTGGTGTCACAGCTTTAGAAATCTGTCTTTCATTGAAAACTATTATTTGGGTAGTTAATATGTAATCCGTGTATTTTTTTCCTAGGCTTTAGTTTGACTAGTTGAGTCAGCCATAGAAGTTCCCATTCCTGCTTAATCTTGCTGTCATCGATTTAAAAACATCCTGAGGAAGTCGTTTTGTACTGTTAGTCTTAGCTGCCTCATATGAGAGAGACATCACCATCCTGGAGCCACCCTTTTATGCCACAGTGAAAGATGGCCTCTCATGTAACACAGGAATGTAACCACTGTTTGCAAGGGGAGAAACAGATTGATTATAGGGCGAGGGAAGATTAATAAGCTGCACAGGGCAGTTATGGCACCCATTGTTTCACACATGCCTTGTAGAGGTGTGCCTCCCAAAATGCATCATTGTATAAAATATTGACCTAAAACATATCATTACTCTTTCTCGTGCGTGCTTGCTTTGCTCTCAGAAGGAGGTTTCTAAACAGTAATAAACTGTTCTCACCTTTTTTTTTCTTTTCTTTTTTGAGAAACTGCGCTGGATTCTTGAACAAAAACAATATATACTGTATGGTTTGTCAGAGCAGACTCAGAATCTTATCATGTGCCAAGAGAGCAGAATCAGGGGCACTAGAAACAGGCGGAGGCCATATTGTCTAGTGCCAACACTTAATAAAAGCCCCTGTCTCTCTGTTAGCAATGTGCTGCAAGGAGGGATCTGCCCCTGACAAAAGAGCCAGACAAATGTGAGACCTCTGGCCCTGTAGTAGGAGGCTGGACGTTGGGGTTGGATGTAACCTTGAGGAATAAACTGCACGACCCCAACAACTTGTTTACTTTTTCATAAGGGCCTGTTGTTGCTTACTATGTAAGGCCGGGTGCTGAGAGTTATGGCTTGAATGAAATTCCTGTGGGCATCATACTGTAAATGGCAGTACTCACTATTTGTTAGTATTGATTTAGTTTACAATGCTGAGCTGTTTAGAGCCTGAACTCGTTTCACACAATAACCTTGAGCTGTTGCTGACACTACTCAGTATCACACGATTACAAGTTAATAAAGTTCTCTTATATCCTAGCTCATTTGGTGGAAAGGAAAAACTAAGAAATCCTGTAGATATTTTAAAACAGCAACTAAAAACATGGAGAGTTGTTTTGTCTCCTTGGGTTAGTGAGTTTAAGACTTGACAGCAAGACTGATTTACTCTGTAGAAGGTTTTTTTTCCCCCCCCTGGAGTAAGTGGACAAGTCTTGCCTCTACAGTTACAATTGTTTTCTGAATTATTTATCAGATAATAATCTGAAAGTCATTTTGGAAAACAGGCATCATCATCAGATTTCATGTAAGCAAGGTAAGAAAGGCTAAAAAGACCTTTCCAAAATGCAAACCAAAAAAGCATATAGAGGTACACCAGCGCAGGCAACTACAGACTGACAGTCCACATACTCTCAAGTGCGACATTAGACAATAGCCAGCCATGATTGTCAGTATGCAACACATGTATGTTGCTTTCCTTGTTAAAAAGAAAGTGACAGGCAACAAAAGTGGACCACTAGTAAAATTTGGAGATATTTTATAATGGACTAAGGGATAGCATTTGAAGCTTTTATTGGACAAAGTAAAATTGCAGCAGAAGAAAATAAAACTGTTACAATCAGTGTTCTTTTAAAGTAATGTAATGATAAAAAATTGATTAAACCACAAAAGTCACTATCAACAGCTTTTGGATGCAGTCATGGATGGGAAAATAATACTTTGCATAACAAAAATCTTTCACACAAAATGTTTTAAGTGCTAATGGCATTTCTGTATGAAGACTGAAGTGTATTCCAATTAGTCAAATGGCAAAGCTAGATGTTATCTAAAATTAGCTTTCATGTGAGATTTTCTACCCTTGCTTTTTCTATTACTAGCTAGAGGCATGACTTTGTTCCCCTTTCTATTTAATTTGCTGCCAACCTGTTTTATTTATTTATGTGCTTGCAGAAATTGCCTTTTGACCTTGATGATTACAAAAAGTAAGTGAATCGAACAGGCATTGATACCCAGAATTCAGTGGGCTGGTGCACAAGGTTATTCATCTTCCTACCTCGGCACGGTTTCAGTTTTGCAGTGGTCAGATTTTAGCTCCTGCCTCACTGTTTTTCATTATCTTGAGAGGCCAGCGCCCTTATAAACTTCCATTTCCAATTCGGTACACCAACACATAGATGGCCCCCACACACAATACACCATCTCCGATAGAGACACGGTCCTGCCCTCTGCACATTAGCAAATACTGATACTGAGGGCAGCCTCCGTAACATGAGAAAGAAGTGACCAATTTGTGCCTTACAGAAGGCTGGATGTTAAAGAGCATGGCATTGCCTTGTAGTTTCGTGGTGGAATGATCACACAGTACATCAGCAAATATTCACAGAATTTAGGACTCTGTCTGTGGGTCTAGGATCAAGGGATGGCGTAATAAAGTGAATGCACAAGTAATACTGCAAGTACCAACTACAACCAAAAACAAGAAAAGTTTTTAGTGTAGTTTCAAAAGAGATCTGTGTCATTTCACAGGTCATCTTCCTCTTTCCCCTCAATCATGCAGTCACGCTCACTCTCTCTCCCCCCTCACACACACACACACACACATACACACACACACACACACAGAGTTTTCAAGTGAATAAATAGTGCATGATACTATGTAGCAGTGATGCTACATAGTGCCAGGTTCACCTGGGGGTCACTCATTTGATTCAGGGTCTGCTAGGTAGTGTTCAAAATTATTTTCACCTAACAGCGAAGTAAGAGAGAGTGAGAGTGAACTTAGAAAAAAACATCTCAATGTTCCTTCGGTGCTTGGTTCCCTTCATAAAACAAAATAAAACATTCAGCCCACAACTCCTTCCTACTCCAACTGCTGTAATGTGAACTTACCTGGGCATGATTTTACTGCTGGTGGTCGTTATGACAAAAGCTTCCCTTGTGCTTTTTATGTTGGTGATCATCTTCTGTTTATAGTAGTACTGTACTACTTTCTTTGTTGGTTGTACTGATGCCAACCATTGCTGGTTTCTGGAGAAGAATACAACCTTGTTTCCAAGAAGCGTGGGTTGCTGTGAAAAAACACACACACACACATAATTAAAAAGAGAATTAAATAATATGCAAACCATTTAGACCCTGTATTTTATTGAAAATAAAAGTGTTCAAGCTTAAAAATATGGTTAAATTTGACAATATTATTAATTGCTGTTTCATTTACTCATTCACTCAAGGGTGATACACATCAAGTGGCTAGGAAAAAAAAATAGGAAAATGCAGAGATTTCTGTCAGGTAAGATCACAGACTCATTGTCTTTACTACATGGACCAATGGTGTTTACATGAGTATTCACCCCCAAAAGGCCCATTTTGAGCCAGGAAAACCAGTGTATATGTATTTACAAGGTCTGATCAATCCATAAAAATTGAAAACAAAATTTGGCCAATCTTATGTTCAAGATTATTATTAAACTCTGTCTCTCTCCCATAGTGTGTCTTTTGTCCTGTCTCCCTCTGCTCTCTTCTGTTTCCCCTCACCCCCAACTGGTCGTGGCAGATGGCTGCCCCTCCCTGAGCCTGGTTCTGCTGGAGGTATCTTCCTGTTAAAACTGGGTTTTTTCTTTCCCACTTTTGCCAAGTGCTTGCTCATAGGGGGTCGTATTATTTACACACCTTTTGATATGGAGGCTGCTATATAAATAGGTAGAGCTAGCTAGATGAATTTGACAGATGAATATGGGGTGGGTGGTGGGGGTTGTGGATGGGATATTGAGTGGGGTAAAGTTACTGGATGTGTGGGGAACCTGGCTACTTGCTGTCTGTGCAGAGCAGCAGACGAACCTTAGCTGAACCAACCATAGTCCAGACTGTGGCAGATTGATAAAGAGTGAAAGCCAGAGAAGCCAAATCAGACGGTTTTCAGGCCTAAAGAGCGGGGCTGGGGAGGTCAGTTCAATTCAAATCAATTAATTTATATAGCCGCAAATCACAGCTAGAGTCACTTTGAGGTACTTTATACTGTAAGATAAAGACCCTATAATATTAAAGAGAAAACCTCAACAATCAGACAACCCCTGTGAGCAGAACTTGATGACAGTGGGAAATAAAAATTCCTTTTCATCAGGAAGAAACCTCC
>VUQI01046770.1:0-27260 GCA_015106735.1 Paratilapia polleni | reverse complement strand
ATGAGCATCCAAACCAGTTTGCGATCCGTTTTAATTGGAAGCTAATGGACTGGAGGGACCTCATCTGTTCAGGTCTGGGGAAGCATGAAGTGAATAATATAACTGGAATATGGTTACTATGAAACACTGACTAAACTCCAGCCTGACTGGAGTGTGTGACACTGGCATAGAAAGCACTGCTTAGGGAAATGAGTCAGTCTTGGATGGACTTACTTGCTGCCATAATGCTTGATCTGGCCTTATTTCCAATCAGCTGCATGTTGGTGGAGTAAAGCATAAGCAGAAACACAGAGACAGAAGGTGACAGTGCAGCTATGAAGTGATAATGAAACCAGCTAAAAAGTTGGAGAGACACAAGGGATGAGCAGAAGGTAGTGACACATACTAAATACATTTTTGTACAAATAATTGTTTTCTTAGTTTGCAAACAAATTACTCCAGGGACAATTTTCCACTCCAAACTGGACCACTCTCACAACCATTTCATTGTGATCAGCCATCCCCCAAATTGACTGTGTCTGAAACACATCAGTGGCTTGCACTGTGGAAATTGGGGCTTAAGCAGACGAAATAGCCGTGTTATTACGGCAGGGACTGTTTTTCCCGCCACCCCCCAAAATGCACATCATCCTTCTTTCCTGGTTCAAACAGCTCTTTCCGCTTGTCACTCCCTGCAGGCCAGGAATCCAATTTAATGGATGTATTCACACAAACCTGTTGCCTGTGATGAGGCGGCGGTGGGGTGCAGTGATGTAAGAAACAGGAGCCCTCTCCTCTTTTTAATGAAGATCTCGAATTCCTTCAGGTGTACGTGGGCGGTGCCGCTGATGCCTGCCAGCTGACTAAAAGCAAAGCAACAGGTTCTGCACTGGTGTGGAGGCAATTAGTGTTGCAGTCACTAGAGCATAGCCCATAGATCTCATTAGGGAGCCTTAGTTATGAAAGAAGCACGGCAAAAAAACAGACATATAAGAGGAAAGATGTTGATACTTTTGGATCGAGGGGTTACACGCCCAATCATTGTAGCACAGACATGAAATATAATTGCATTTTTGCCAATTACTGCGTATACTGAAACTTTTTTTTGTCGTCTTTAAGGTTATCCTTAAAACACCCTATCTTTTTTTTTTTTTTTAAAGAAACCTTTATTTATACACAGTTTATGGCCAGCAGATTGTCACAATGAAAAATTATTCCCTAGGTTGTTGCAGTGTGACAGTGCCGTCTAGTGGCCTCCGTTCAATATGAGCAACTAGGAGGAGGTTGGGGTGGATGAATGGGTTGACAAAACTGAAGACGACCAGGATTCAGACAAAAAAACCTACATGGGCAATCAAGGAGGACAGCTTGTTTCATTTTTGTATTTGCATAAATGGCAAATACTGTGGCAATGTTTTACCAGTAACTGATACTCTCATGACTCAGTCACACTACAGTAAAAATAGGACAGCAACCTCTTTGCAACTAGGAGAATGCGGCGAATGAATGCAAGTGAATGCATTGATCAACCACTTTCAATCACAAGGCAATTGCACAGGTCACCTGGTGGGAGGCAACCAGTCTACAAACAGTTGCAGTCTGATTCAGACTAATTGCAATCAGACAGTTGGTTCAGGTTTGCCAGTAACGGTAGTCCTTTTTATAAATACAGACAGATTGCCAAAACACTACAATCAACCTGTGCTGATGAGCGCAACTCATCTGCAAAGCGTGTCTTTGCAATAGAGGACTTGACTCATCTGGTTGCCAAGTGGTTGTATTCTGGTTATATTTCTACATAAAAGCAAGGTTGTTGAGCGTCTGTGTCACTTTGCAGTTAAATCGCCAACCTGCAGCAACTACGTCACTATTTGTGGAGGAATTTCTGAATTTCTGTTTCAAATCTACGAGGTTCTGGTTGGACTCTGAATGTAACTATTTAATGTGAATTTCTATTTAAGTAGATGACAGCGGATTTGCAATTTCTTTGCTGTTGTACCACAGTTAATTGCCGTATTATTACAAACAGATTGCACATAATTGCCAACTTGACCCCATTCAGTCACAGACTGATGGCAGAATGATTCAATCTTAGTGCCATTTTAGCGCTATCTTGATGCACCAAAGTCACTTTGAGGACAGCAACTGACTGCGAGTGGTCGCAGACAAGGTCCCCATCTTCGAAGTTATCATTTCAAAGGCAACAAGATTGCAAGTTCATTGCACATGGTTGCATTAATTTTGGTTGTGCCGCAGCCCAAACCACTGTTTTGTGACTGTAGCATTACCAATTGAGTCTGCCTTTCTTAAATTAAATTCAGATAGCATACTTATGCACAATTATCAGACAGGAAACAACAACTGAAGGAATTTAACATGATATAGAACACATAAGATATGACATAAAACTGAGGACAACACAGAAAGCCCTCAACTGAAACCAGAAAATTTAGCCTTTACTCTAAGTGATTCATTGATGATCAAAATAGCTTAATAGATAACTCAGCTAATTTTTGAGTCTGTGGAGCCATTTCCAAACCCAAGTTTGACGGCAAAAAAAAAGGGTGTTTAACATGCAAAAGATGACGAGGCTCTTCTAACTAATATAATTAGGTAATCACGTCTGCTTTTCATCTAAATGACATTTTAGATGAGTAATATGTCAGGGGACAGTTGCCACCAGCTACAGCAAGCAAGCATCAGCACCAGCATGATAATTTCAAGTAACACCCAGCAAAAATAGATTCTTACCATGGTGAATTTGGTGAAAAGCCATTTCTGTGATCTATGTGTTCTGGGCCCTTGTTAATGAAACACGGCACTGTAATATGTTTTTCTTTGATTTTCTGTCAGTGGAGTTTGAGCTTCAGCGGGTGGTGTTTTCTTAGATCAGAGCACATATGTGCATAAAGGGAAACCATCAAGGGTAACTAAAACCAGAGAGAGAGAGAGAGAGCAATCACTGCAGCCACTGCCGGTCCCTTCTTATAGCTTCTATTTCATCAGGCCAGGGGGAATGAGGCCATGTCGCTGCCATGCTCAAAGAGACAATAATGATGCTGTCATTTCAGCGCCACAGACAGCGACAATGGGGAGGATGATCATCGGAACTGACTATGCATAAAATCTCACAAATTTCCTCCCTGCCTGCGCAATACGTCAGTGATTAGAAGTGACAGAGGCTTTTTGAGGAACCTTGCAGGCTCTTTTGTATCAAGCATCTGAATGAAGTGTTGTGCCCCTGAGGGTGATTCATGTTTGCTGAATGTTGCTGGAAGATAATGTGCGACTTGACCAATTTGACCTCCTTTTAAAAGGGCATCAATGTGTATTACCCAAAATGAACCATTCAAACTTTTGAGGGCTTTAATGTAGAAAAGAGCCTCATACTGGAGCTATGGTTAAATCATACTCTAAACCACACTGCTAGTACTAATAGTGAGTGTGGTTAAACACTCAAAAGACTTTGTTTAACCCCAGTTCTAAAAAAGTTGGGATACAGTGTAAAATGTAAATAAAAACAGGATCACATAACCCATATTTTATCAAATATATAAAGACATATCAAATGTCTGACATCAAATGATATTTTTACTATTTCATGAAAAATGAAAAATATTAGCTCCAAAGTTTGGACGGGGGCAACGAAAGGCTGAAAAACTAAGTGGTAAAAAGAAACAGCTGGAGGAACATTTTACAGCTAATTAGTTTAATTGGCAACAGGTCAGTAACATGATTGAGTATAAAAAGAGCATCTTAAAGAGGCAGAGTTTCTCAGAAGTAAAGATGGGCAGAGGTTCTCCAGTCTGCAAAAAACTGCATCTGCAAATTGTGGAACAATTTCGAAATAATGTTCCTCAACATAAAATTGCAAAGATTGTGAACATCTCATCACCTACAGTACATAATATCATCAAAAGATTCCGGGAATTTTGAGAAATCTCTGTGCACAAGGGACAAGGCCGAAAATCAGTATTGTATGCCCGTGAGCTTCAGGCTCTCAGGCAGCACTGCATTAAAAGCAGGCATGATTCTGTTATGGAAATCACTGCATGGGCTCAGGAATACCAGAGCAGCATGTGCTCCCACCCACAGAATGTCTTTTTCAGGGAAGGTCTTGCATATTTCAGCAAGACTATGCTAAACCACATACTGCATCTATTACAACAGCATGGCTTCATAGTAGAAGAGTCCAGGTGCCAAACTGGCCTGCCTGCCATCCAGACCTTTCACCACCTGAAAACCTTTGGCTCTTCATGAAAGAAAAAAATTCAACAAAGACCCAGGACTGATAAGCAGCTCCTATATCAGACAGGAATGGGACAACATTTGTCTCCCAAATGGCCAACAACTGGTCTCCTCAGTTCCCAGATGTTTATGGGCTGTTGTTAAAGGAAGAGGGGAAGCTATACAGTGGTCAACATGACTGCCCCAACTTTTTTTGAGATGTGTTGCTGCCGTCAAATTCATAATGAGCTAATATTTTTTCTTGAAATTGTACATTTTTCTCAGTTTAAACATTTGATAAGTTTTCTATGTTTTATTGTGAATAAAATATGTGTTTATGAGATTTGCAAATATTCTGTTTTTATTTACATTTTACAGTGCCCCAGCTCTTTTGGAATTGGGGTTGTATGGTACATCTTGGGTCCTCAGTGGTTTGAATGAAAAGCACAAAAAATTGTTGAAATTTTTGTCAAACTTACCACTTACATACTCAGCATTTAGGTCCCTATTAGTATTTTTATTTTTAGAAGTTGGGATTCTGTCACCTGGCAAACAAGATAACTACTCCATTGGGTAAAAATCGGCATAAAAACAAACTCCATAGAGAAAGATCTGACTTTTTGTTTACATCCACTTGTTTTAAGGGTTGGAGGAAATTTCAGAAATTTAAAAAGGTTAAAAAAAATAGCAAAAAAGAAAAGGTTTGATACTGGCCTGAGGTAGAAAAGTTGATTAATCAATAACAGCAATGTGTGACAGCCCGTGAACCCAATGTAAGAGCTCAAAATTACACTTTATAATTTGTCATTTGTTTGAAATTTGACTGCCGCCCCTTTATGTGCAATAGCTTAATGGTTTGCCACATTAAATTAGCACCACTAACTGTTTATCTCAATGCAACTAATTTATAGTTTTCACCTAATAATGTAACAATACCTAATAATAATGAAACTGGAAGCATTTTCTTTATTCACATAAGCTTTCATGTGCTGTATTTGATTGGAAAACAGGCTACTATGTTAGCTCATTGCAAAGTTGCTCTGATCTGTGTATGGTTCTGAGCAGGTAGGGTGTAGCAAATTAATCTGAGCTTTTTCCTTTCTGAAAGCAGTAATGGTTGAAAAGTAGATGAACAAAAAACCAAAACATCAAGCTGAAAAACACTAAAACACTCAGCATAGAGCTGAAATTTTTATCATGTTACACAGTCACTCAGCTTGTGGTAGAACGTTAAGAACATTAGCTAGAACGTATATGGCACAAACACAGACCTGTCTGTAAGAGGTTATTATGAGACCCACGAATATACAGTATAATGTATTGAATGAAAAATGTTAACAAGAGTTTAAGTTTGTTGCTTGCAACTCTTTCTGGGAGTATTTCCTTAATTTATTAAATACTTGCAGTTCAATACAGCAGTAGGATGCATATCAGCATCCCCATGTTCAGAACTTTTATTTATTCCTGACACAGAGATAGGATGAATAACGGTAAATTACAATCTGTATGTTTCCACACACATGCACAGATTTACAGTTATTTCTTACACAGCATCAAATCCTAATCTTAGAAACCAAAATATCTTAAGCCAGGTCTGTACATAAGTTGTGCAACTCCAAGAATAATGACATTAGGAATAATTTATGCATTATATCTTAGCATACTCTAAAGGCAATATGATAAACCAAGTGCATATGAAGTACAACGTTATATATGCTAGCAGATGGTCTCACCCAAAACAGCACTGAAAGCACATTTGCAAAGATGGACATGTATTGCTACAGCTACTGCAGAGAAGATAAAAGATCCAGGGCATCTAACTTTAATAAATACATGAGTTCCAAGCCTTGAAAAAATTCATTGTTATACAAAGTTTGTTACAAAATAAGAACAGTGGGATTGTAAAAATAAACAGAAGGATTATGTTGCTAATGTTAGATTATATTTTAGCAGGGCTGCACCCTTGTGAATTGTGTGCTTTGTTTGTATTTTGCCCCTCTTTCATTTGTAAAGGACTCTCACTGTGGTGGTCACCCAGTCCCAGTTTGTTTTGTGATGTGTAATGAACATTACAGCATTCATATCAGGGAGGATATTTACTTCTGTAATGTAGTAGCTGCTAAACTGTTTCAGACAAGATGCATTACTGTCCTAGAACTTACGAAGGCTGTTAAAGTGACACAGTATCTGCAAGCACTGCTCCCACAAGGCATATAATCCACATTCTTGGGGTAACTAATCATTCTCTGTGTGCCCGTGACACATTTTTCTTTTCCTGAACCTACTCTACCCCTGCCAACATCAGCAATTTCCAATAACCGCTTCATCTTTTGCAGGATGTTTCCACCTTCCTATTTTTCACCCCAGTTGTGGACAGCATGGCAGCATGTTACACTTTCTCAATAAATCTGCAGGAACATATGGGGCACTTTCGATTTTCCCCTAGCTACCACAGCAGACTCGTGATAAACTGGCCAATAGGCTGTTGAAAAAATGTTTTTTAAAGCCGAACTTGAAGCAATGGGCACTACTCTTTGGCAGCAGAAGGCATATAGGATTTAAGCGTTTGTTGGATTTCACAGTTGGAGGTGCACACAATCACAGCGATCCACCCCTGTCATTTGGTGGGCACTTTGAGGACAGTCTGTGGCACTCACGGACCTGTATTCAAAAAACACAGTGCCAGTTGTACCTCTGAAAATGAGCCATCTATTCAGAATCTAGGCCCCCAAAAACCTCAGAGCCAGAAGCAATTTTTGCATCACCATTTAGATTTAGAAGAGGAGTAAAGCTAAATTGATGCAAATGGAGTGTGCTTGCATTACATTACAATTAGGAATTTTAAGAATGATTGTGTTTACAGAAGTTTTTCTTAGTACATAAGTAATTTAATAATGACTCATTCAGTATATTCCTAATATAAAGAATGAGCCAATGTCACCAGATTCTACAATAAAACCACAAGCAGGTGAAGTGAGTAGCTTTGATCTCTCATTACAATGCATCATTGTAATGATGCATAAGTATGAAACCTGGGGTCCTGGCCTTCATGTGGATGCTACTTTTACATGTACCACCTACCTAAACCACTGCAGACCAAGCATGCTCCAGATAGCAACTTACTCCCCAATGGCAGTGGTCTCTACCAGCAGGATAATGCACCGCACCATAAAAACTACTCAGGAATGGCTTGAGGAATGCCACAGAGAGCCCAAGACATTAGGCCTGATTCACAGTCATTCTATGTGTAAACCGTGCATATGAGAGTCCCATGCTCTAATCCATGATTCATCAATGAATCTTACCTGAGTTTATTTGTTGTTTGTACGTTATTTAGAACTGCCTCAGACCATGAGTATGAACGATTGATGAAAGTCAGCCTGTCTTAGAAAATTCAAACACACATCTTTAACCTAAATACTACTACTATTAGTTATTAATATTATTCATTTTTGGTCACTATTTATACTTTTCTAACCAACATAATCCAAGAAAATGTTTAGTATCAGAATTAAATAACAATAAGGAAAAAGTTTATGTTTGGTGTGAAGAACTTGGTTTTACCAATACAAAGACAGAACATAAAAAACTCCAGTAATTTTATACATAAGATTAATAGTAATCACAGATCTTTTTCTTTTCCTTTAAACTTTGAGTAAGAAAGGTTGACATCCTTGTGAGTTTCTCATCTTGTTCTGATAGGTGCTCCCTGTCCTCAACCTGCCTTCGTCTTTTTCGTCTGATCTGGTACAATATTTTTCTTCTTCTTTCTTTCTTCTTAGGCTACTCTTTTTTTTTCAAAGCAACTTCGATGTCAAACCTTTCTTTTTTTTAATTGTTTTTAATTGAAAGCCCATTTCTTAGGGGGAAAAAGTCTTGCTTTTTCTTTTAAACCATCTTGAGGTAAAAGTTTGGAAAGATTTTCAGGTTTCACTATTGTTTTACTTTCTTCAGCCTGAAATTCTCCTGCTTTTTTACTGTGACATCATCTCTGCTTCCTCCATGATCCAACTTGAGGTGCATGTGTTTCCTTATATAAAGAATTGGGGCCATGACAGCATGCAGATTGTAGGTAGCGAGCACAAGCCTGTTGTTTTAGAATTGGTTGGTGCTCATATTTGATAATTCCAATGGTGATTTTGTGTGTAAACCTATTCTGTGCACAGGGCAAGAACATTCCTGCACACAAATTAGTGACTGACCACTGACTCCTAACTCCCCAGATCCAAACACGATCAAACACCGGGTGTTTTTAAATTAGCTATGGTTTCGGTTGTAATCCTTAGTTTTCTCTTGCATTTTCCAATGAAGTTTCTCTTTCTCTCTTTGCTTCCTGTGTTTGTCTGTGCCACCTGTCTGTGTCTCACTGTGTTCTTGGCCCCACTTTCTGTTTATGTCCTGCTTTATTTTGAAGTGAGTGCCTCACATGGCTTCCTGTGTTTTTTATTTCCCTCCTTTATTCTTTTTGTCACCCTCATTATTTTGAGTTCACTTGTGCCTTATTATGCTTCTCCTTGATGTTTGTATTTAGTTTGTGTGTGTTCCTGTGGGCTCCCTGGGTCTTCTCCTGCTGACTTTCTGCATTTGGTTGGTTATTTTTTTGTTTAGTTTTTGGGTGATTTTCCTGCCACACCATGCAGGACATTTTATCCAAAAGGTCCTGAACAAAATGTCTTAATTTTTTTCCACCAAGTCTCAGTTGTGTCTGCATATTGAGTCCTTTTGTTAATTCCACTAATAAGCATGACACTGGGGGAATGAGACAGAACAAGCTTGATCTATTGAAGCTCCAAGGCAGCCAGATTCTTTAGTAAAAATCTGGATATTGGTCTGATGTATCCTCCTAAAATTTTAAATATAGTTTGTTTGCATGTTTTTTTTACTTACACTATGATTCCATGTGTATAGCTTTGATTCTTCAGTTTTGTTCAGTGTTGTCCAAACCTTTGACAGGTAGTTTAAATTCAGATAAAATAAACCTGTGGGCTTTGGGGCTCCTGAGCAGCTGCCCACTTTTCCCAGTTGGTAAACAAGCCTCAGTAATAAACCAGAGCATTTATTTATTCTGCTCAAAAAAATGAAGGGAGCACTTAATCATCACAGTATAACACAAAGTCAGTTAAATTTCAAGGATATCAGTCCATCTGTCCAGTTAGGAAGCATAAACCACTGTGAATCAGTTTCATCTGTTTTAGTGCAAATGAAAGTGACAACAGGTACACTGGAGAGACAAGACAACCCCCAAAGAGGGAATGGTTTTGGAGGTGGTGGCCACAGAGTTTTCTCTATATTTATCAATATGCAACTCACACAATACAGATTATTGGATTATTCCATCACAAGATATATTGTGATGGAATAATCCATACCATACCATTGCATGTGATAAAAACTAGGGAGAAATGGAAGGGTTCCCAACCCAGATGTTTGGGGTTACTTTTGGTTTTTCACAGTTTCTAAAAATTTTGAATACAGCTTCTCTACTTTTTATGAGTTCAGCTGTATGATAGTGGAAAAAAAGACCTTTTTGATCTGGTGGAGAGCAGCAAGAAAGAGGTAGTGGCTAGCCGAGAAGGTTTCACAGACACTAATTAGCAGATTGCAATAAAACTCTAAAACAACGAAACAATAAAACCAGCACGGGCTAGGCACAACTAGCTGTTGGGATATGTACGGCCAGCTAGCTGTACATACCCCAACATCCCATCCTCTGCCACTTGTCAGCATGCCACGAAGACTGCTCTCCAGGCTTGCTGGCTCCTGAACCATTTTGCGACAAAAACTGACTTCCCGGGCCACTTGAAAAGTGCATTCCAACAGGCAATTACAACACTCATACTGATGATCAGTGGGTGTGTACAATGTCCATCTTCTACCACCTCAATCCCACATCCAGGTACTTTGACACCTTCTATTTCTACATCCAACACAGCATAGGTTGTATAGGGGATCTCTAGACCATTGGCTTGTCTTAGTTGAAACACTACTGGTGTCTTTCCAAGCTTAGCCTGGAAAAACCTTCATCAAATAGGCTCTTTTGCATGAAGGTAACCTGCGACCTCACGTCTAACAGTCCTTGCAGCTCCACCCCCTTAACAGATACCTTTTATTGTTGGACACTGTCCAATGAATGCTTCCATGGCCCTCAATTCTTCTGATGTGCCACTGACCCCTGCCCCTCAGATGTCAGCAACAGGGACATCTAGTTTAAACTCGGCTGAGCGCATATATACATCCAGCTCATTTACATCTGCAACAGATAGGTCTACCTTGTCCATCCCAGCTATTATTCGGTCACAACTGTCCTCTCCTAGGCTGCCGTGCAGGCGGTGAAGCAGTTGCAGCAGGCTGAATGAGCTCTTTAATTTCCCCCTGCAGTTCTTGTGAAACTCCCATCATCTGTGACTTAACATCCTCCAATATTTCTTGTTTTAGCACCTCTGTCCAGTTTGCTTCCTGCACAGATTTTGGGGGGAACACATGAGTTATTTACAGACAGGCAAGTTACCTCAGATTGCAAGTGTCCATGTTGTGAATCCAGTGGCAGCGCCTCCCTGCGTATGGTAGCAAAATCTTCATCTGGGTTATGCCATGCATAGACCTTCAAGGCCTGAGCCAACAGGCCCTCCTGCAGTCCCTACAACAGCTGATCTCACAGGGCACCATCAGGAGGGGTATTGTCTGAGTCATGCTGCAGAAACCTGCAATATAGCTCCCTCAATCTTAAAAAAACTGAATGTACTCACCAGGTTTCTGTGCTCAGCTAAAAAATTGTGACCTCAGAACTGGAATGGGGGGTACAATCCCCATTTAAGTATTCTAAAAACCAAAAAAAATCTTTTGCACAAGCTTGTAGCCTCTCTAGCTAACGATATAAAAATAAAAATAAAAAAAATATTTATAAAAAGGTTCAAGGCTGTAGGGCTTTTCACCAATAGCTAAAAAAAAATCTTATACACAGTCAACTGCCTCCACAGCCTCTAAAACAACATTAAAAATCCGATTAAAATTTGCAGGGGCAGCTTCCGTTGCTCCCCGTGTAGCAGCCTGTCTCTCACTCCACACTCCACACATCGACATCCCGTGCAGAAGGAAACAATGTCCAATCTCTGTCGGCAGATGAATCCTGTTTGTCTGCCAGTCGTTCGCTGACCTCTCTCTATGCTCTCTGCGAGGACTGGGCCACTTTTTGTGGTTGTCTGCCACTCCTCCCATCACAGCATCCGAAAGTCTTGTCATCTCTCCCACCAGACCACTTACTGATCCCTGGCTGGTGGGAGGCTCGTCCTGATTGGCCCTCAAAGTGTCCTTCAAGAGCATAAACTCATGCAGGTGTGTACAATTAGTTTTACAGGGTGAGGTGTCATCAGGAAGAATTTTACAATAAAAACACACAATAAAATAGCAACCATAAAAAATTAAAATCACAACCCTTGCAAATAAATTATACTTCTTGGATGACAATAGTCATGTATTAAAAAGAAAAAAAAGCCACCCCCTCTACAGTTGTTATGGAGGGGGAAATTGGGTATAGAGACCAAAACTGTTTTTTGTAACATGTTTACTTCTGCTGTAAAGTTGAATATTTTTATATGGGAGGTTATGGGAAATTAGTCACTTTTGTAGCCGGTTTCATATGGCCTTTACATTGAGTGCATCCTAAACTTTTAGGAACTCCTTTGTTAATGTCAAACATTGACATAGAATTGTCTTAGAAGGCACTGCAAAGGAAAAAAATAGTAAAAATAAATAATTCAATGCAAAAGTTGTTTTTTTGAATAACACTCTCCTCTAAAACCTGAGGGTTTAAAAATATATCCATATAATTAACAAATAAAATAGTTATCATAGTTATAACTATGTTCCGGCATATTAGGTAGATAATATTAGTTAAATAGATTTCAGGTACATGAAGCACAGTCATTGAATCCACCCCTGTCCTTGGCAGGGCAGATTCATACTTAGAGATAAAGGTCAGCTGCACAGCAAGGTCAGCACAGAAATTAAAGTGCCATTTAATCCAAGTGTGAAGGCAAGATGAGAACTAAAGTAAGAAATAAAGTTTAACCTTGTGCACCTTTTTCTCCACCAAACTTGGTTCCACATTATTAAGCCAGACCACTTAGACATGAACATGACATTAACTTTTTAATAATTGGTTTTGCTTAGCTGTAAACAATATAGCTGTCATCATAGAGACAAAGCCTGTTTTTTTAACATGCTCCCTCAGACTGCAACTACCGCTCACACCCAGAAAACTGTGGACCATTAAGTGGGTTATCATTCTTTATTTGTGATCTATTATGGGTTAATATGTTTTCCAGCCTCGAGGCATGTTTTTCTAGCCGTGTGTGATGCATGGACTTTTGTGTTACTCTTGCTGCTGTAACACAATTTAAAGTATCATGAATTTTCTATTGACTTTCTGTGATGGTGTTTATTTCACTGCTGTATGGGAAATAAGAGAAATATATCCTTCACAGATCCATTTTTTTTTCGCTGCAGGCACACAGCGTTTTCATCACCATAATCATATTGATTTTGGCAAAACATTCATATCCTTGGTGCGGTGGTGTAATTACACAAGGACATCATCTTCATCATATCAAAGACTACTGCTTGTCGACAAATGACTATAAAAAACAGATAATGATGTGCTTCGCCATTCACTCCACCCACACACTTAAAGGACTTTTTTTGTTGTTGTTTTAGATATTAGTGCAAGTTGGGTAGTGAATGTTTTTCTGATTTATGCCCACTTAAGGTTTGAAGGCCTGTGAGTGTAGGCTATATGTGTGTGTATGTGTGTGTGTGTGCAGGTTAGAGGATGGTGGAGGCAAAGCGTAGACTGTTTTTCTTGGCACGCCATCATTAAGACAGCAGCTATCAGGAGTCTGTCATACAAATTCTGCTCTTAAATCTGTCCTTTAACAAATTTTAGATGGGTTTACAAATGGCAGCATGATTCATGTGATGGAAGCTGTTTTTTAAAAGATGGTGGTTTTCCATGTTGTAGCACGACAGTTATAATTCTGTAGGAATGGGTGATATTGGGTAAAATTTTCCTACCAGCAAACGGCAACATATTCAGAGCTTTATTTTAAAATACCTCCTTTTTGTTTTGTTTTAAATCATGTAAAGGGACTAATTTTACTACAAAATGTGATTTTATTTGCTATACAGTGGGTTTTTGTGATTTTTAAGCACTAATATTACTGCTTTATATCTAATCATGTGACTTTTGTTACATTTTTTTGTATATGTTTAAAAGTCTATTAGATGTCAGCCATTTTATTAGACTTTAACATGGTTTAAACTATTTTAAAATTTAAAATATGTGCATCTTGCAAGTGAGATTTTGGTTTTGCTCTGCTTATACTATCCAACCATTTTGTCTGAACAATTGCATTTATTATAATACAATCTATTTAAATGTAATTTGGTGAAAATGTTTCATTTTCTGACAGAAAAGTATGTCAAAGCAAATGAACAGGGTGCCACACTGGGTCATTTTAACTGGTACACAACTGCCCCCAATCTTTCAGCCATGACAAAATTTTGTATGCTAGCTAGCAATAGCTATATTTGTGCACATTTTTTGTGGTTATTTTTTACCAGTAACCTAATCATTAAACTTGGTTCAGGATGGACAGGCAACCAACCTTTTTGTCTCACCTCACTTTGCTATTTTGTAAAAGGAACTACGACAGAGAGGTGTGTGTTCATACCTTCACTTATGTGTGCAGTTCATTGCACATTGTGTGCAGTCCACAAAACAGGTTATAAACTAAGATGCACATTTTTAGTTCCAAAAGAGCCATGAGCAGTAGGTCACAAGTCATACATATGGGTTAGATGTCGGTCTCCAGAAGCCACTTACCCCAAGTGGGTTCAGTATCCTCAGTCATGCTGAGGACAGTTGCCACTATCCTTGCAGGTGCATTAAGCTACTATTAGCTGAATCATTACCTTGAGCTTGTTATGGTCATAACTTCTTACAGATCTGAATTTTTAAGTCTTTTATTACCAAACTGTATGAGTTAATTGTATTAAATTGTCAAGGGGTTTAACAAAAGTACTGCATTAATTGTTTAGGAATTACAGAAATTTTAACACAAGAAACACAATACTTGTGTTAAATCCCTTGAATTAAAGCTGAAAGTCTACACTTCAGTCACAACTAGATTGCTGGATTTAAAATAATCTATTGTGGTGTACAGAGGCAAAACTACCAAAAATTGTCTTTGTCCAAATACTTATGGACTTAACTGTACAGTTACAAAAGTATGACTGTAGACTTCAACTGAGGGGGACAGTGATCTTTTAGGATGGGCCTGGACCCCCAAAGACCACCCATAAGTTGCAGTCATCTAAACTTTATAGAGGAGAAGAAAAATACTGTACATCCCAAAGTGAATTTTTTCATTATTTGTTTCTGTTAAAAAAATAATCCCACTGTTTTTCCCCAAATGGAGTATGTGCAGATTAAATTTCATCTTTTGGGGGTTTTTTTTGTTTGTTTTTTTGTGATGAAGAAATTTAGAGTGGTACAATTGCCTCTGGTCTTCCATACCCTCAGTTTTATTTTAACTCAATGCTGAAGTTCAGAGAATTAAGAACATAAAGTGTGCAAATGTCCAAATAGTTATGGTCTGGACCTCGTGCAAATGTTGAGTCAACAGTTGTGGGGGTTTTTTCTGATGTCTTTTTGCAGATTTATTGGTCTTGTGAAGTTCTTTAATGTTGCAGTCACATTAGTGAAAACAGTGGTTGGAAGCGGCACAACCAAAATTATTGTGTAATGAGCTTGCAGTCTTGTTGCCTTTTGAAATGGTTGCTTTAAAGACGGGGACCAGGTCTCCAACCAGTTGCAGTTGGATGCCATTTTCAAAGTGACTTTGGTGCGTCAAGATGGCGATAAAACAGCAATAAGCAATAATAACTGATAGCAGTCAGTCTGCTATCAGTTTGCGATTGAATGGAGTCAAGTTTGCAATTACATGCCATCTGTTTGTGATAATACAGCAATTAACTGTGATAAATCAATGAAAATCACAAATCTGTTGCCATCTACATAAGCAGAAATTCACATTAAACCACAATTCACATTAACTACTTACATTCCAGCCAGAACCACACAGATTTGAAATAGAAATTCAGAAATTCCTCCACAAATAGTGACGTAGTTGCTGCAGGACTGCGATTTAACTGCAAAATGACGTAGGCACTCAGCAACCTTGCTTTTATATAGGAATATAAAAACAGATTACAACCACTTGGCAACCAAGAGACGTGTCACAGACATGTTGTGCTCATCGGCGCAAACTGACTCAGACTGACTGCAATGTGTTGGCAATCTCAGTTTATAAATTTGCAATTATTTGCAAATATTCGCCAGTTTGTCTGAGAGCAACTGCAGTCAGTCCGAGTCAGACTACAATTGTTTGGAGACAGCTTGCTTCCCACCAGGTGACCCGTGATTGAAAGTGGTGGCTGAGGGTGTTGCATGCTCAACCACAACTATTTGCATTCAGTCGCTGAATGTGAAAAAAATATATATATATCAATCCAATCACTGGGCAACCACCAATTTTTCCCAGTCAGAAGGAGGTTGCTTAACTATTACTCTAGTGTGATCGAGCCATAAGGAAACCATGAACAGTTTCTGTAATTATGACAGCAGTACAGTTTGATGACCAGAAAAATGAATGTGTAGTTAAGTTTGAGGGTTAACCTTTAATCATCCAATTTTCAAAAGTCCACAGTCACATCTTTAAAGCTGGCATAAAGTGGAGCTGACGGCTGCCTGGAATGTAAGAATCAGGCTAGAAAATAACTAAATGAGTCAGAAAATGCTTTGTAACAGCACCCAAAATTGCAGTTAATGGGCTAAAACAGGCAAATCCAGCTGTTTAATGTGGCGTTAAGCAGCACTATTATATCATGTAAGGCTGCAGTAGACAGGAGCATCCCATCAACATGAACACAAGTCAAATATCTCCTGCAACCAAAGGTGAAATTAAAACATGAGAATGAAGACAAATGGGAGTCCTGGTGCCCTGGAGGTCCAAGATGTGTACCAGCTAATCACATTGTTCCTGCTTGTTTTATTGCTTGTCATCTTATTCACTCTCTTTTTTCTCTCTTTCCTGCCAGTCTTTGCTAACTGCTTTTAAAAATAAAGGCAAAATAACAGGAAGTTTTTTCCATTAGCAGATAGTTTGTCTCAATTAACCTTTTTGCATCCTCCACCTGCCTGACACCCATTAATGCATTTCAGTAACCATGAAACCAACAGTAGTGAAACCTGTGCTGAGGACATGTTGGCCTTTCCAATCACATTTCAGTTATGGGGGTGTGATCCCCTCAGCGGGAGTTCTGGCCTTTGAAAATGGCTCAACAATCACATTTTATAGGAGGAAAAGGTGAGTAGGTAAAATATCAATTTAGTTTGTTTTGTTGTTTTGTTTTTTTTTTCTATTGATTTACACCACAGTACTAGTCAGCTTTTGCCATGTCAGAAGTTGTAATTGTTTCAACGTTTTAACCTGTAACTATTAATCTTCTAATTGTTAGTTTATATGTGTGTGTGTGTGTGCTCCTCCCTCCAAACCACTCAACAAATGCCATGCTAATTCCCGCTATGGATACAGTAAGCAAAAGTAAGAAAAATTATAAGTACACTGATGTCTTTACTATATTAATGAGTAGATACACCTGGCACCACAAAAACAATCATGAACCTCTACTGTGCGCTTGCAGCAGTACAACATCATAATTGTTTTCCTCATATGAAGCAGATGTTTGGCCTCTTTGCCTTTTGCTATATAGATTTCTGTTCAGTAGTAATGTGTGCGATTAATCAGCTACACGATTAACTTGTGCTGCTCTCACTAGTGAGCACCAGAAATACTAGTCAGTTAAACTATTTAGTCATATTTTATTGATCTGCAGTGTCAGTTTGTTCTAAGATGCACAGACCCTTGCCACTAGCTGGAGCTGCAGCCTTGGCAGACAGAGACCTCTCTCTTTGTCTGTGATTGGAAGTTGTAAAAAAAGTAAAGTGGAAAGTAAGTTTATTGGTCCTGCAGTACTTTCATTTAGAAAATAGACAGTTGTATGTAGGCTATGACAGAATAAACTGAGTTATAACACTCAATTGGACCAATGCATAATTACATTGCGCACAGACATGCATTAACCTGGAAGGAAAGAAGGCTGCTGGTGCTGCACTTCTAACAATGGGCCAACTAATCTGACATTCTGTTCATGCAATGTTAGTTACAGTGCAAAGTGGTCAACAGCAGCACTTAAGATCCATCCATCAATATATTTTCTGTTGTTTATCCACAGCTCATGGCCATAAGTGAGGGTAGGAACATAGATCAACCAGTAAATCAGCAGTTTCATCTTGACATGCAGCTCTCTCTTTGTGAACAAGATCTCCTCCATTTCAGACAGAAAGTTATTATCAACCTGTGGTGGGCAATCCATTTTTCAGCTTTTCAGACCTCAGACCCAGAGTTGCCTAATCCTATCCTAACTATCTTGCACCCGGCTACAAATTGGAGATCATCACTTGATGAAGTCAACAGTACCACATCATCCACAAAAAGCAGAGCCATTATCTTGATGCCACCGAACCTGACATTTTCCTTGGCTTAGAAATTCTGGAAAAGTAATGAACAGAACTGGTGACAAAGGGCATTTAAATACTACTTGTTAACTTGTTAAATATACAAACAATATTTTTACAGATAGTGTTTGGCTTCTGTTAAACTGTGCTCAATTCCATTGCTTTCTGAATGTTTTTCTTATTTTTAGTCTAGTCATGTTTTTACTCATGTACAGTCAATGAGGAAGTAAGTCACCAGTAACATCCTTAATATTCAGGTTTCTCCTTTATGTGGTGTACACATCTGAAGAGAAGAGGAGCAACGTGATGACCAGAGACAATAGAACTATTAGAAATAGAAATTCAATATTTTGCAGCAAAATAACCATAAGTGGCACCTTAGAGTTAAAATAACCTCAGCTTTGACGTGAGTGATGGAAGCGACTACCAGCAGAAACAAAGGGTTGCTCAGTAGTGCTCAACTGTCAGCTACAAAGTGACGAGCAATGTGGTCGTTGTGATCATATTCTTCCTGTCACTGTCTCAGAGTGGATGGGAAGCATCTTTGAAGTGCCATCGGCTTGGTATAATCTGCATTAATTAATACTTTGAATATAATAGTGAACTTTATTAATTAAAATAAATGCACAGTATATTCAACATAACTCTGTTAGTTTGTTTGTGAAACCCTACACAATCAGGAGCTGAGCAACCAAAATTGGAACACAGGTAGATCTTAGGCCCCTTATCTATATCAGATATTACAATGTCATCATGTTGCATAGCACCCACCAACCAATGGGCTAAAATGACCTATTTGTAGTGTATGCACCTATAACAAGTTTTTTTTTTTAAAAAAAAGCTTAATATCAGTTTTATTTCACACACACACAAAAAAGGCTACTTTCAGTTGCTCCCTTGTCACAAGGGGTCACCACACCGGATAGCTTCGCATGTTTGATCTGGCAGAGGTCTGCACTGGATGCTCTTCCTGACGCAATTTTATTACACAATAATAACATCTAATTTATATCCACAAAAGTTCCATTATGCTTGGTACATTTTTGGAGGAGTTTTTTGTGATTTTTCTATTTTTATTGGCATAGTTCTACATTTCAGCAGTTTACTAGCAAGCAAAGTAAAACTGTGTCTCTGACAGCTGCCTCAGGGTGTTGGTGCAGGTCTCATCTCGTGTGCAGTATTATCCTCTGCTGCACCAGTTCTACAGTTTCTGCCTTCCTCTTGACACCTCTTTGCTTTAGATGTGTAATAACACCTAACTTTACGTAGTGTGAACCATTTCCTTTTCTATTTTTGTCACAGCACGACTGCTCTGATCACATGCCAGTGACAGTATTTTACAGTTAACGTTGACTATTGCTCTAATGAGTCTCCTTACACTAAATTTGTTATTGTTTGTTTATACTATAATTTTAATTTTAACAAAGCAGATCAGGCAGCCTTTTATAGCAATTTTAAGAGTGCTGATTATTCAGTGGATTAAACTGTGCACTTCACTGTTAACAGGTTTGATTTGTCAGACTGAAAAGAAAGATTTACTATGAGTTTGTACAGATAAAAGAATGATATAAATCAAACCTGGAACGGTGAACCTCGGAGAAAATAACAGAATTTTAGGATAACAAACTGAATGTTCTTGTATTCAGGAACAAGGCCTTTATACCTATCTGGACTTGTTCTTTTTCTGAAATAACTACCTCCAGGTTATTTAAAACACATTGCTCAGTATATTTAATGAGACCAGTGCCCCAACATTTAGTTTATTTTGCTACTAATTCCAGGTGAAATGAGCTGCAAATTTGAAGACGTTTTTTCCAAATTCAGTTTGAGCTTTTGGGATAGATAGAAGGAATATTTATCAGGAGAGAAGACATTAATACTTTTTTGATGGATGTTATTAAGTAAAATGGGAATACACCATGAATACCTTTGTAAATATGAATATACCAGTGGTTGAGTTTACAGCAGGACAGAACAAACCATCCAGCCCATGTAGGGCTTTAAGGTTTGTGATGGAACTCAGGGCTCCATGACAGACTGTATCCAGCACATGTAAGCAGCGTGAAAACACAGATATAAATAATGAAACCATAATCCAACACAGACTTAAAAGTGGTAGCAACAACAATGCGCCTCCTTGCTTTAAAGGAAAAGGAGGACTTGGTTAAAAAACAACCCATTTTTAACAGTTGCAGTTCCTAAATGTAAGGTGTAAAGGAATGAGAGTCATCACTTAAAACTTTTCAATATACAGTATTTGTCTTGAGATACTAACTCGCTCTTAAAGCTATAATTTGTAATGATACATGACAGGTTCAGTGATTTTCATATTGCATTTGGCAACATTGTGAATTCAGTTTGGTCAGCAACATACTGTGATGTACTTGTGTGAATTCAACAGCAGTTGTATTTTGTAATGTTTGTAATGTCTGTAATTGGTCTCTTTTCTTTTCCTGTGTGCAATATCTGCATGATGTGGTGTGAATGACTCTGTGTGTTTGCTAATTGTTCTGGCAACTTCCAGCTTGCAAATGATTGTCTCTTGGCTTGAACAGTCTGCTACATAAGGAGCCGAGATGGCCACCATCACAGTAGTATTCCAACCGGCCAGACCTGTTTCCACCTGTTTTTGTTCACCTGGTTTGTTCCTGTTTTGTGTTGGGTAGGGAGGTAAGGTTTGTGGGTCTTTTTCCTGTTGTGTCTCCGCTACCCATACATGGGGCATAACATTACATTCTCTGTGTGTGTGTGATATTCTAACTATGATCTGAAGGACTTAAATAGCCTACACATGCCTGTAGAATGTGATCAGAGAGTTATTATTCCTTATTTAGATTTAATTTGTCCAGCCTCGTGGTTTCAACATTAAAAACTAACTTCCCCAGATTTTTCTTTACACCTAAGATTCATTCCTACTGTGCAGCAGATAATGCCCAAACCTATAAGAATCAATTCATAATGATTGTGACTGTAAATCAACATCCCATTAAATCACCAAGTATTAGTTTATTGTGGATAGCAAGGTTGTTGTTGTTGTGCAAAGAACATGCCAATAATAATCCAAAATACCAACAGTGGAATCTTCCTGGATCTCAGAGATACATGAATACTCACAGGTTTTCTAAATAATCATTGTACTGTGTGCAGTTTACTGACATGAAGGTCAGACTTTTCAGACACTTCTCTTAGCTCTGTCTAAGGGAGTATACAAGGTTCAAGGTCGCCTGCTGCGACATTAAGAGTTACAGCAGCACTTCATCTAACTAGACCTCTAATGCTACAGTCACACTAAGGAAAATAGTGGTTGGCCAGTACCAAAATTATTGCGACCGGGTCTGCCACCACTTGTAGCAAATCTGTTGCCATCCACATAAACAGAAATTCATATTAAACCGAAATTCGCTTACATTCAGAGGGCAGCCAGAACCTCACAGATTTGAAACAGAAATTCCTCAACAAATAGTGACATAGTTGCTGCAGGATGGTGCTTTAACTGCAGAATGACTTGGCAACCTTGCTTTTATGTAGCGATATAACCAGTTGTCAACCAGTTGAGTTGACTCCTCTATTGCAAAGAGATTTGTTGCAGACGAGTTGCACTTATTGGCGCAGACTGACTCAGACAGATTGCAATGTCTTGGCTGTCTGCATTTATAAATTAGTCAGACTGCAACTGTTTGGAGACAGTTGCCTCCCACTAGGCTACCTGTGCAATTGCCTTGCGATCGAAAGTAGTCGCCCAGATGTTGAGGGTGTTGCGTGCACAATCTGTGGGCGACTAGTTGGTCACTGCAACTACTTGCAGTCAGTCACAGAACACAAAAAAAATCAATCAAAAATCAATGCAATCACCAGCAACCACCAATATTTTCCTAGTTGCTAGGAGGTTGCCATCCTATTTTTACTCTAGTGTGACTCAGCCATATGTCACATGATACTAGGGTGAAATGAGGTTCAAACATTGAAGAGAAAAAGTATAGTTAATGGACTGGTACTTATATAGCACTTTTCTACTCTAACTGAGCACTCAAAGCGCTTTTTCCTACAAGCCTGGTACAACGGACTGTACCACCGACCTTCCAATTAGTAGTCAAGTCAAATTTATTTGTATAATACTATTGAGACACAAGGTAATTTAGATTGCTTTACAGAGGGGTAGAAAGAGACATTTAAAACATGTAAAACATTTATGTATACATGTCATGATATAAAGCATGCTCAAACAATTATGATAGAAATATAACAATAACAATTGGAAGTGAAAAACAAACAAGACTTGAGTTGTTTCCCATGTATGCAGATCTCTAGTTCTACATGTCTGGCACGCTAATGTCTACTGTAGATGTGATTGTCACTGCAAATCCAGGTTGTTTCTGCTACAACCTTGGTAAAAACAATGTCAAAACAGCAGTAAAACTGTGGAAGGGCCCAGTCTCTCTGTATACAGCTGTTTTACTCTGCCTTGTAATGACTAGTCTTTAGACCATATGTGAACATGGGGAACCACCCACTAGAAGTGTAGACTTGTTGCCCATCTTCATAGATGTGTAGTATATCTGGCACATTAATGTCTACTGTAGATGTTGATCGTCACAGTAGACGGCCCGCTCTACCTCCTGAGCCACAGCTGCCCAAAAACTAGCACGTAAATGAGCCAAGTGCCAAATCTCTTAGCTAATTCAGCATACAGTTGCTGCTGCCTCTGCAAGCCGCTTTGTAAGCCTACATCCACCTCAGCTCCTCTGTTTCATGCATTCATGCTGTTTCTGACATAATGTCAGGTCCATTGTAACTGACACCTGTTCTGTCTGTGAAGGGGTTTTGCTAGTGCAAATAGAATAACATAATAAACCTATTTTGACTGAAGTAGTGCTGACAGAACTACAGCAGTGTTTTAGACTTCAGTCATTGACCACAAAGAGTCAAATCCTTATAGAAACAATTCTTATATTTAAAATTATGTTATTTTGCTCAATTACTTTTGAGCCTCTGAAAATAGGGGGCTAGTATGTCTAAAAATGGCTGCAGTTCCTAAACAGTTAAAGCAATACTTTTGTTGGAATTAAAGTTGAACATCTGCACTTCAACTACATCTTGATTGTTTGATTTAAAGTCCATTGTAGTGTACAGAGGCAAAATTACGAAAACTGTGTCATTGTACCACTCTGCCTCACTCTGCCCCATTACATCATAGGGCAACAAGTTCTTCAACTGGAGTATCATAATGGTTGTTTGTTCCTACCATCTGAAATGAGCCATGTAACAGCATGTGGGGCCGCTTCCATTTTAGATAACAAAGTCCATGTTACGAGTGGGTGCCGCACAAACATAGATGGCTTTCCACCAGGATACTGGAGTTTGAGTCTTGTCTAGGACCATTTGAATTCTGCTCTCACTGTTTGCTTAGGTTCAGCCACCCAAACTACTATGTTAGAGTTAGAAGAAGATAGAATATATTAGGTTTCTTTTCAAGCTAAGTTACCAAATCTAAAGATGATGACACCAGAATACACTCTCATGCTCTTACTATGTTCTAGTGTTTAAATTTGAAACATAAACATGGGTCATAATGAGATGCTGTATAAATGACCTGTGGTTTTGTTTTTCACTGGCAGACATTCTCCTGCAGAGGCAGTTGACAGCGAGGAGGAAAAAAGACTCAACAACTCATTTCAGACAGTTTCTCTCATTAGCACATGGAGCATCAGTGGCACCAAGCCATCTGACCTGGTGTTAACCGCCTGTCAAACACTAAATTCTTCACCACATTGGGGTCAAGGCTCACATCCTCCCCGTAGCAGCATCTGCCACAGGATAGCCCTATAAATCCCCACCCCCCGAGGATTCGACCTATTACAATAAATAGCCACAGTAAAACACAAGCTTCTCTAAAGGCTTATCCCTATAGCACCAGCATGCTGACATGCAGCCCCATATTAACTCTGACAGCCCTTTTTTCCAACTGTTGTACAGCACTGATCAACAGCAGTGGACACACAAAGCCGTGTTTCCCAAAGGAAATCTCTGCATTAGTGATCCAGTAAAGTTCACTGGAAGAAACTGATATCCATAATCCGTGCTGTGGTTTATTGTTGCTGAGGTATCTTCCCTCAGAGAGGAGGTGTCTGTGTTGCAGTGAGCATTGCATGGGCTTTGTGGTACAAATTGTTTCCTTGTTAATGATACCTCATTTGCCTTTCATCTGAATAAAATGAGGAGCCAATCAATGGGATTAGCCAAGGGAGAAGTGTGGAGTCAGCTGTGGTTTATAATGAGGAAGATTCTCTAATTTTGACTGAATCTAAATCATAAAGGAGTCTTTTTAACACTAAAGTAGGTGTATGTGCACATATTCTTACAGAAACTGTTGTTGCATACTATGCAACATGTGCATTAAATTTCTCTTATAAAGGAAAAACAGCAGCAGTGAAGATAACACAGCAATGCTTGTCAGTCACGTGGATGAGCACTTGACCTTAAAACATAAAGGGTCAGTAGCACTGCAGGTAATGACAGCAATCATAATGATTGTTTAAACAAACAGGAGTGTGTCGGTTTGGATATATATCTTGTTGATTTATTTTCTACCATTTACTGTGTTTTGTTGTGACACTACTCAGGAAAAAAACATTGAACACACAGCTCTACGTATGAACAAAAGGACCATTTTTATATTGTGTTGAAGAAGTGCAATCTTAGTGCTAAGTGATCTGCTAATGTTAGCAAGCTTGATTGACAGGCTGTATCCATAAGTTTTATGGTCAGATCACTCAGATACCTCCTAATTTGTGCTAACCAAAAGACCAACCAACACTACAAACAAAGTGAATTGCCTTAAAAACACTCCAAAAGTCAAGAACACCACAAACGGTTTCCTTTCTGTGACATAAATTAGTGGAAGTGAAGCCTAGCAGACAGCACCTGCTACAGTCTAAGTGGCAACGTGCTTATAAACACATAAATTCAAGCCTTAATACAGTTTTAATGGGTGAATTACACTCGCCAGCCACTTTGTTTGGTACATAATGCATTTAAGCCTGTAGACATGGTCAAGACGACCTGCTGAAGTTCAAACTGATCATCAGAATGGAGAAGAAAGGTGATTTAAGTGACTTTGAACATAGCATGGTTGTTTGTGCCAGACAGTCTGGTCTGAGTATTTCAGAATACTGGGATTTTCCCACACAACCTCCTCTAGGGTTTACAGAGAATGGTCTGAAAGACTATTGCCTGATCTGATGAGTCTTGATTTCTACTGCGACATCAGAATTTGGCATAAACAACATGAAAGCATGGATCCATCCTGCCTTGTTGCCTGCTGGTTCAGGCTGCTGGTGGTGTAATGGTGGGGGGTGGGGGGGTATTTTCTTGTTACACTTTGGCCCCCTTAGTACCAAATGAGCATCTTTAAACACCACAGCCTACCTGAGTATTGTTGCTGACAATGTCCATCCCTTTATGACCACAGTGTACCATCTTCTGATGGCTGCTTCAGGCAGGATAACACACCATGTCACAAAGCTCAAATCATCTCAAACTGGTTTCTTGAACATGACAATAAGTTTACTGTACTCAAATGGCCTCCACAGTCTCAATCCAATAGAGCACCTTTAGGATTAAGAGAGATTCTGCAGCTGACAAATCTGCAGCAACTGTGTGTTGCAATCATGTCAATATGGACCAAAATCTCTGAGGAATGTTTCCAACACCTTGTTGAATCAATGCCACAAAGAATTAATGCAGCTCTGAAGGAAAAAGGGGGTCCAACCCTGTACTAACAAGGTGTACCTAAGAAAGTGGCTGGTGAGTATTTTTCTAATGTTGCTATGAAGGGGGAAATTAGCTAGAGACCAAAACTATGTTTTGTACCAGACTGTAAACATCTTCAGCATGTTTCTGTTGTTTCCAGTTGGTTTTGGCCATTGCTAATCACTGCTCAAAAAGACACCAACACCATAAACAGTTAAGAGGTTCAGTTAAGCGACTCAAATTAGCAGAAATGAAACCTAGAAGACAGCTGGCAGCTTTTGTGAGCATCCCCCTGACTGTCAAAGTGACAACGCCCTTATAAATGCATAGATTTAACCCGTAATACAATTTAAATGAGTGAAATATTTTATAATGTTGTTATGAAGGAAGAAATTAGCTGTAGAATCCAAATTCATTTTGTATACCAGGCTGTAAATATGTTTATTTCTGCTGTAAAGTTGGACATTTTAACACTGGCGTCTATGGGGGTTGATTCACTTTTGGGGCCAGCCTCAAGTGGCCATTAGAAGAACTGCAGCTTTTGGCATTTCTGCATTGGAAATTAAGCCAATGGAAACTGCTGCTTGATTATAACTTAAATAAATAACATGGTCCTTTGAAACTGCAGCATTTCAAACTTTAAGCTGGCGACTGCTCATTTTAGCAGCTATAATGAGAACTGACACATTTACTCAGCTGGGCTTCATTATGTTTTAGTTCACCAAACAAACACAAAAGACATCTTGACATTTTACTGATTAATGTGTTCTCTGCTCATCAGTGTCTGCACCAGTTTAGTTAAAGGCAGGAGAGGCTTCACACTGTGTGATTTGGTTTTTTGAAGAAGTAACTTGTGGGCTATGTGGGTGTTGTGGAAATTCTCCTTGTATGTCTCAGAGGTCCTGATCTTTAGAAGAATAGAAGACTCTGTGTGATGAATCAAATCCAGTTTAATATTCACATTTCTGGAGAGAAGGGCACAATCATTTGACAGGTGATGTTCTCCGATGTTCACTTCATGAAGTGAACATCAGATGCTGACCTCAGTACAAGATTGATTCAGTCAGTCATGTATTCAGGTGTTAGTCTTGTGTCTGGTTACAGCCTGTATGAAGTATCTTAGGCCACCTCAACACAGTATCATTTCAGTCAAATTTCCATCTGAAGAAAAATTTCAGTCAGTAACAGCTGCAACACTGGGAGGCCAAACAGAACAACCTTGGCCTCTGAAAATGAGATATTTCTGAGAATTTTGAAGTACAATAAGTCACTATGTCCCCATCGCTAGGCCAGGGTGACATTTGAAAAAAATCCCCCCAAGAAAATTACATTTTACTTTTGCCTAATCAAAACTGAGGGAAGATAACAGACTTACAACAATGGGTGAGTGACACAGGTGTTATTATCCCTTTTCTGAAAATTCTCAGCTCCAGCTCTGCCAAATTTGACCGCACAGAAATAAACCACAGCAAATGCTACATCCAAATTAGTGAATGCAGAGACATTACATGAGGAGGCGATGTGGCATTCAAAAGAACTCAGAATAGAAATCATGGCAGTGGTCAAAACAGAAAACACATTCACCAATTGTTGCACTGACACATACACAGTAGAAATTCACAACCACTTCAGAAGCCGTAATTTTATGAAACTGGGCATGTGTAGTATA
>VUQI01046769.1:0-23547 GCA_015106735.1 Paratilapia polleni | reverse complement strand
CCATGATGACAGTGATTCGGCTAAGGTAAGCTAAAAGCTATGCTAAGCTAGCGAATCCCTAAAGACACAACGAGTGAATGATATGAATATAAATTTGCAGGTGATTCAGCAGAAAGTGTGCTATTAATAAAGCACGTGTAGGTTACAAGATGCAACAGGAACAGGAAGTGATACGATACCACAGAGAGCCAACACCAAGTGAAACACTGGGTTATATCACTAGTGAGATAAGTCTCATGCCCAACTCATCACACATGGATGTTTGTGAAGGACCCTCTGGCAACACATTTAAATGTACTGAGTCAGCATAATTTTTCAACATGTTGGGTTGAAAGAGGGCTGTCATCAATTAGCATCTCATATTGCCATGGTCAGTGCATCATTGCACCATCGCCGAAGGACATGTTCTCTGTATCTCTGTAGTATTTGGGATGAAACTGCTTTGAAATAACATTTAAAAAGAGTTGTTCCTGAGAGGGAAGCTAGAGGAAAGGTCAGTGGGTCATCAAAAACCAAAAGTCTACTCTCCATATTTCAAGTCACTGAGGGTCAGTAAACAAGACTCATCTCAATCTTCACTAGCTATTGTGAATAAATGAGTGATGTATTATAAAAGTGACTCACCTCTTTTGATAGATGAGTTGAACCCATCAGCAGCAATCTGTCCTGCTGACACAAGGCACTGATCAAACGCATCATTGTTAATAAACAGAGGGATAAACAAAGGAAAGCTGCAAACAGGAAGAACCAAAAGAGTTCCTGTTGAAAATTCTCATAATGTTCTTTTGTCATTCAAATTGTTTGCATTTTTGATTCTCTGTGTCTTTTATAAAGCATTCTTTGTCCTGTGCTGTGCTTGTATGACTGTCTCACATGTTTTGGCCTTGCATAAACAAATGTGTGGGTCCTCAAAGACAAATGCAAACTTTAAATACAATTAGGTGTATTTTTTTTCCATTCAGAGAGTTTCAGAAAGGAGAGCTTTGTGAGTTTCTCTTTGAAACAAGGATCCGGAAACCAAGTAAGTAACATGTATGCATTATCACTGCATAATGTTTTCTATATCTACTGATTGAATATGAATATGTTGTGTGCTTTTGACATTAACAGGTGGTGCAGCTGACGGGGTTCAAGCCATCAGGTACAAAGCTGAAATCACCTTACACTGCCCTCGAGTCATTTGGGAGTTTGTTAGTTTCCATGCAAGGAATTTTCACCGTAGCACAAGTATAAGATTGAAATAGTAGAATAGAATATAACTCACACAAGCACCATGTACTAAAGAGAACTCATGAGAAAAGCAAGAAAGTACCAGAAATGATGAGGTGGAATAGTGGCTATAGATTCCACAGAGATGAAAATAGCCTGAAATAAAGTGAAGACATGTAGAAGCAGCAATAAATAATTACAAACAAACAGCAAACACAGCAGTGCAGGGCAGAAGGTTAACAGTGAAGTGGTATGACTGAATTAAAGGCCAGGAGTTGTTTTGGTCTGGTGTGAGCAACGGTGACTGAACTGCGCATCAAATGGCAGCAGGAGTACTTCTCCACACAACCACCCTTTAAAGCTGCTGAAAAAATGAATGAACAGCATTTGTTGAAAATCCTGAAAATGTCTTAATTTGCACTGAGAACTGAAACTTTGATTGTCTTTGCCAAACAACTGCCTAAATTTAATTCAAGTCACCTGTGCAGCTAAAGCTGGGATCCTTCAAACAATTTTTAATTGGCCGTAAACTGTGCGTCCACACATAGAATCGAGCATAGCATTAATTCAGTCAGACAATTCACATTTGATTGCTGTATTACAGTACATCAGCAGAATACGGTTAGTTTGGCATCTAGGCTCCGAGGTGATGAGTAAACATTCCCCCAGAGCCTGCAGGTGGATGTTAGGGGAAGATGGAGGGGTCGAAAAAGCAGGCCAAGATGCACGGGAGCTGCACTGACATGTCTACAGCTTAAATAGATTGCCAAATAGGGAGGGTGTGTTTAGTATGAGACATGAGGACTGGGGCACGTTAGTGTAAATGACACAGCGCAGCAAAAGTTGTCTGCCTGAGGTTACAGTCACACTAGGGAAAACAGTGGTCGGAGACTGCGGGGTGACCAAAATTATTGCGACCGTGTGCAATCAGCTTGCGATCTCCTTGCCTTTGAAGTGGTTGCTTCAAAGACAGGGACCAGGTCTGAGACGACTCCCAGTGTGTTGCTGTCTTCAAAGTGACTTTGGTGCACCAAGACTGTGATAAAACGGGGATAAAACGGCAATAAGACAGAGTCAGTCTGCTTGTCAGTTTTCAATTGAACGGGGTCAAGTTGGTGCTTACATGCAAACTGTTTGTGATGATACAACCATTAACTGTGATAAATCTCAAATCTGTTGCCCTCTGTTGCAACTCTATTGGTGTCTGCATCAGACCTGTAGTGCTGTACCGGAGCCAGGGGCGGACTCGCCACCAGTGGACCGCGCAGAATCCACACATCAAGCGCAATTCTCTCAACCACAGACTGGGCCAGATCCAAGTGGGGTAGATTTATAATGTATAAATGTATAAACAAACAGACACAGCTAGTTCATTTCAATAATGATCATCATTCAACCAAAAGCAGCGCAAATGTGCGGCTCAAAAATGAAGTACGAGTAATATACTAACAAAATAATACAGTGTAAGCACTAGTTTTACGCATGTGTTTCTCTCTGAAAACAATGACAGGAGGCTGAAGAAGAATAAATATGTTTGTGATATGAGGGATAACTCTTCTGTTAGAAATTGCGGGGTACTGTGTGTGTGTGAACCTGAGGAATGAGACTTGGGTGGAATTCCGGATTAATCCAGAGCATTGCTTTATTACAAAGTATTCCTCCATAAAACTGAAATCAGTGTGTAACAGCTAACATGTACAATGTGTAGAAGAACACAAAACATTACTGTCGAATACCGAGCCGTTCGTGTGTTAATGAAGATACTGTTACTGCGCCATGTGTGTAAATGCACGCATCGCTTCGGGGTTTCTGCAGTGTGTGAAAGTGAATTGGAGTTATGCACTGGGGCTGCTGTCTCACTTCCCACAGTTAGAAAGCTTTGCTATGAGGGCGTCGCTGAAGAACGCACACTGTGTTACGCACACAGTTTATTGGCTTTGCAGCTGATGGTGCAGCTGCAGTGATGGGCCAATAGAGCAAGCAGGCACACTCCTGAGTGAAAAGATCAACTGTGACCTGGCTGTCATTCACTTCGTCATTCACAGTTAGAACTTGTGGTCCATGATGCTGTAAAACACGTTACAGAGCAGAATCATTTTCACACATTTATTAACCCTCAAACTCTGAAAGTCTGCTGTTGATTTCAGTAAATTGAACAAGATGCCTCTTTCCCTGTACAGAGATTTACAGATGTGTTTATAAAAAAAAAAGGTGGGGGGTGACGCGCTGCAGGAAAGCAGAAAGAAATCCCTCATCACAACAAACTGCTTTTTTAGGAATCTACTGAGTGTAATATTAATTCATTCTTTCACTAAACTGATGGCAATTTGTGCTGTTGCATTTTGACATTATTTCATATTAAATATTGAAGTTAAGTGGCACAGCTCGCCAAAATGCGCTAAGTGGATGGCAGATTAAATTCTGGCATGTTAAACCGTATATCTTGTTGAATTTGTTACAACAATGTGTCTGAAGAGGAAAGTGGGAATATTGCACATATGAATTTAAGTAATCCTAACCGTAACATGCTATAACTTTCAGACATTATTCTAACACACTAACACAGTCCCATTAATAGCTGCATTTTGACAGACATTTGTAAAGGCACTTATTGAGGGAAGTAAAACAAAGAAAGAAACATGAATGTTGCTCTGTGTGCGTGCACTGCAGAGAAAAGACATGCAGAGGTGTTTTCATTTTGTACCAATCTCTGTGTAGAAATGTGACTAAAAGCCTGAAACACTGGTACCTGCTCTGCTCACTTTAACAAGCAGATTGTATGTGTCTTGTATCAGGATTCTCCTCCTCCCTCTGACGCTCCATTCATTTCAATTCAATTCTGCTCTGTTTGAATAAAATCCCATTATTATTGCAGAGCAGGAAAATGTGGGGCTCAGCTCTAAACACTCAGATTGATGACTGAATGAAGAGCGACAGGACACAGCCAAAGTTTTGGCACTGCGCTCACAGCTTTGAGCCATCCAGCCATGCCAATTACACGCTTGTTCAGATAACATCTCCCACCTCCCTTGCAATCTGTCTGAGACTGATTGCAGTCAGTCCAACTCAGACCAAGACAGGTTGCCTCTCACAAGGTGACCTGTGCAATCACCTTGTGGCGACCAATTGGTTGCCCAGAGGTTGAGGGTGTTGCATGCTCAACCTCTGGGCAACCAGTTGGTTGAAGCAACTACTTGCAATCGGTCCCAGACAGCAAAAAAGTTAAGTGCAATCTCTCGCCAACCACTGGTTTTTCTTGGTTGCAAGGAGGTTGCCAACCTATTTTTGTTCTAGTGTGACTGGGGCCTGAACTAGCTCACAGGCCTCACTCCATTTCAGGTCATGAAATGAAGTTCAGTTTACCAACTGGATGTGTAGAAACATAGTGTGTAAACAAAAATAGACCAGGATTTTGAGGACTTTAACATAAAATAAATTAATCCTAATCTTCTGTGAAATCCATTGGCTCATTGTATGAATTGAATGAATGAGTTGATACAGTGGAGTGCAGTGCGCCATTTACCATTTTCCACCTGGTCATCAGTGACCCATCTAGGTTTGGAGGTCTGTCCTTGTCGTAGTGCAGGTTGATTACTAACTGAAAGGTTGGTGGTTAGGCCCCTCGGTCCTCCAGTCTGCATGTTGAGTGATACTGAACCCTAAATTGCGTGTGATAGATAAAGTGAGGGTGGCTTGTAATGTTAAAGCACCTTGAGTGGTCAGTAAAGCTAGAAAAGTGCTTTATGAATACAAATCTGCCTACCATGTAGTTATCATCGAACACACTGACAAGACATATAGAACAAGTCTCTAATTAAATCTTAGTTTCTGTTTGCGTATGAAACCTTAACCCTGGCCCATGGACAGATGGTGGGTGCTCCTTACTGAAACAGGTATCTGACATATTCAGTGAACTGCTCTGATCTTTCTGATCAGAGAGATCAGAGCAGCTCTGATGGCAAACACATCCAAAGCTGCATTTATTCACTCTTTGTGAGATGAGTTTGGTCAATGCCATCACCTATAGGTTTCTGAAAATGACTGCATGCTGTTGGCCGCCTCTACCTTTTTTAAATCCCACCATCTATCTGTGGCCTCTGTGCCTTCATGGCTTCCTGTGTTGGGAGTGCTTTGAGTCCTACCTGTTTCCTCTTTATCTGCCTTCAAATCGCACTACATGGAGTATTCGAAAAAGCCTTGAGAACAAAATAGAAATAAGCATCTGCAATTATGCTCATTGAAATTCCTCATTTGACATTTGAGTTGGCTGAATGAAGTGACTCATACACTTCAGTGGGCTTTTGTTGATATTATGTTTAATAGTATAAGAGGTCTATAATGCTGTTAGAAGGTGGAATGCTGTTTTAGAGTAATTTTAATGTGTGTTGCACAGAAAGCAGAAGAAAACATAGTAGCTGTAATTTTTCACTCTTTTTGAAAGTCTGAGTCTCAGGAGGATGAGCTTTCTTCTAGATTCTCATAAAACCAGTGATAAGAAGAAGATTCACATTTAATACAAAAAGCTGACCGGAAGAGAAGGAGCAAAAATGGAGGGGGGCCAGGTTACCTTTTCTCCCATTGTCTCCATTTACCTGCACAGTGCGCATCATTAGGCTGTGCGAAAATTGCCCCTCTGTCTTTTGTCAAGATGAATGTGCAGACAGACACAACAGATGGTCCCCATATTTCCAGAGGGTTAAGTCACTGTCATTGGCTCCAAATTGGCTGTCAGTAGCTAGAAGGAAGTTTAGAATAGATTCATTAAATGTTTAAGCGTCTGCGAGGACGGTTTTTGAGTGCTGCTGGGTGTTCATTGTTTACAGCAGAGACAAAGCAGAAGTTCATTCCCTTAATCAGAAAGATCCAGCACTGGCCATTCACGCTCTCAGCCATTAACCACTCCAACACCTGCTCTCTCTCACTCAGCCTTTCATTCCTCTCCTTCCCTCTCTCCTCTTTTGTACACAAACACACTCTCGCTCCCGTAACGCAGAAAACATTAAATGTCAGAAGGAGCCAGGAGTCGTAGCTAATGTCTTTCACTTTATTTCAACGCAGGTTGTTGAACTTCAAATGGAGCAGATCCTATACTCAGTTACCACACACACAACATCATCATCATCATCATGCTGAAAAAGGAACGCACACACACTGCATGGAGAAGAAAATGAAGGAAAGATGAAGTCCCGCCTTCTCCTACGCTGTCACTGTCCTCTTCTCAGATCCCATCAGTATGCCTCTAACAGTTTACTCATTTAATGTCTTGCATCTGTTGTACTGAAAGATATTTAAGTCCCAGATGACTCAAAAATGTGCTCCGATTTTCACTGTTGTTGTTGCTTCAGACAACTCCAGAACAGTGTATTCAGGTTTGGTTCAAGTTGCAAAGTGTGTCTGAGCTCTCTTCAAATCTGAGTCAAAGCAGGATTTATGACATCACAATTAACTTCGATCAAATCCAGTGTCCAACAGGGGACTTCCACCAGTGTAATGTGGTCATAATGAAAAATACTTAAATATTCATAGATTCTATCCTTTTTAGTGAGGGAGATGGCACAGGTGTCATGTTAGGAATTTTTATCCAGGTAATAACTTTTTTCTTTTAATTAAAAAAATCCAATCAGCAACTTTCAGAGCTGAAAAAGGAAGCCAACACCAAAGTGCCAAACATTGCAGTTCCTCTAGGTGCCACTTGAGGCTGACTCCAAGAGCGATTCAGTCCCCATAGATTTTACAAAGCATATTTACAAGCATATTCACTGGTACAAAAAAACAGTTTTGGCCTCTGTATAGTTTCGCCCTTCATGACAGCTGCACGGTGAGTGAGAGTTTTTGTGTCTGTTTGGATTTTAGTAAGGCTTAAACCTAGGAGTGTGTCTGCTTTGACTGACATGCAGCTGTAACTGATAGCTGTCTGCTAACCCTGACCTCCACTAAATTCGAATCACTGAACCGGACCACTGCACCATCAGTGTTATCTGATAAATAATATGTCCTGCTGTGTGGTGCAGAAGGGCTAGGAATTAGTGCTTCAGTTTTGGTGAGTGAAATTCTAGTATTTTATTAGTGTGTTGCTTAGCACTAATTACCAGATATGTGTATCTGTGCATACTGCTTGCTATCTATGCTTGCTAGTGTTAGCCGATAATTTAGCATTCCACCCTTTCATCCGATTATGGCCCCTTCTCGCTTCAAAAAAACATGTCAGCACCAAAACACCAATGTTAAGGCTTCAAAATACTGAGTCCAGAAAACAGCAGGCAACGTCACAGTGGCTACGTCCATCTTTTATATACAGGAAAAATAATCAAACACAAATGTTTGTCCTTTCAGTGTTCAGAGAAGAGCAAATGACATGACATAGTGGAGGTACAAATTCAATGGATTACCAAGTTTATTAATGTGTGTTTAATATTGTAAAGTAAGCCTGTAGCCTTACAGTTCAAAAAGTAGGATCAGTTTAATGTGTGGAGTGTAAAGCAAAGACATTTGGACTGACCAGATCCCAAAAATCTAAATGTGGTACAAAGTGTATGTTTGTGTGGGAGAATATGGGATGTTACTAATGCAGAGAGGTTGTCTGAAATTGGGATGTATCTGAGTTAATTTTTTTTACAGCAATAGCTGCTAAATCTCTGTTATTACAGCTACTCTTTTTGAGCCATATTTTTCTTGTGAGACTCGTGTATTGTCTTTTGTAAGAGACATTGTCTCAATATGTTGGATGGGGGGGAAATAAAAATGCTATGCAGTCCCACAAGAAATAGAACACCTGGTCACCCTAACTGACTATTACACTATGCTACATACTCTGAAGACTGTTCCCCTCTGTTTAGAACCTATCTACACGATACACTACATGTTGTAGCTGCTCTGCGGCAGCCATTTTGACACTCCCTGTCCTTCCAGGAACGACATGCACAGTGGGCTGTTTTTGCATGCAGATATGCTGCAGATCTGTGGGGACTCTGCAGGGTTTATGTCTAAAGCTGCAGCAGCTGATGCAAAAAGGAAAATAAGAATCATAATTGTTACATGTCTTTTTATCAAGGTGTATTCTTCAACATGATATGCATGCTCTGTGTTTAGACATTATGTAGATGAACATTAGAGGAAGACGATCCTTAATCGCTTAACATCCACGAGATCATTGGTGACCCATCTACGGTCAAACATCCACCCCTGTTTATAGAATTTTCACCCATTTGGAACACCCATTGAACAAGCTTTTAACAGAAAAATGTAATGCCAAAATCTATCAGATTTAATTTGAAATGTAACATCATCTAGTTACTGAAAATCCGCCCATTTAGCATGTGGCTAACAAAAAAAAACAAAAACATTTTCAGTCAGGATTTCACTGTTGTTAAATGATTTAGTAATCGATGTGAATCTTTTCACAGTGAGACAAGGCTCTGTATCTTTTGTGCATAGCTGATGGATGTTTTGTAAAAATAGTCAACACACAAGTGGAGCTTTACTTCATTGACTTTTTTTTTTTATTGGTTTGATGCTGTTACAATAAAATATATTTAAAGAAAACAAAAACATTTTGGTCACTCTCTCTTTGGGGAGGAACGCGCTTCAGTTCAGACAGAACATACACTCAACTCACAGGAACGAAAAAGAGTGAACCAAGAGCAAAAACAAAGAAAGCGATAGCAAGAGAATCAGTTCCACAACAGTAGCAATTTGACCTCAACATAAAGCAGAGAACTTTTTTCTGTGTTGAAATGTATCTTCATCTTGCAGTAGATATTCACTTCACAACATAAATATACTGTACAGAGTGATAACACATAGCTGTCTCAACTGGAAAACCAAAGTGTGTGTGCGTGTGTGTGTGTGTGTGTGTGTTCTGGCAGACATTAAGTTAAGGCTGGCTGAGTGATTGTCTACAATACCTTGATACACTGCCACATCAGTGGACCAACAAGGAATGATCTGAAATGGTTGCACAATATTACAAACACGGCTTTGACTATGTCTTTGTTTTTACTCGGCCACAGTGGCAGCAGCCGTCACTTCCACTGTGTGAGAGGACAGTGTGGGACAGAACACACGTGTTACTTTTCAACAAAGGAATTCAATTCAATTCAATTTAATTTTATTTATATAGCGCCAAATCACAACAACAGTCGCCTCAAAGAACTTTATATTTTAGGGTAAAGACCCTACAATAAGTGCCACAAATGATACTACGGATACACAGAACAGTATTTTTACCCAGACTTCAGGTTTACGCTGTGGATGCCAGACTGTCCACCAGTTGTCTTATCTCTGTTTAAAACATGTCATTATTCTGTGCCGTACAGAGTTTCAGTGACGTATGATGGCTCCACACCTCTGAATCCCTGCACCCACCTCTCTTTCACAAAGTGATTCAAAAAGGTCTGGTGTTGTGCTCACTGATTGCTATTCTGCCAGTCCAGTCATCTTCTGTCATAGCTTGTTTAGCTACCTAGCTCTACCTATGAAAAAGAGAAAAAGAGAAATACCCACTAAACAACACATGTGGAGACCAGGCCAGTTGTACAGGCTGTTGTAGGTAAGCTTGTACTGTCGGTTTGGTGCTCTGGTTGAACGCTACTGCAGCTTCTGTGTCACACAGGGATGATATCAGCAGAATGGACACGTCATGAGTCACTGAGCGGTCAAGGCAAAACAAAGACAAATAACGTCTTCCAAGTAGAAACATAGTTCAGGCTGAATGAACAAAATAAACAACCATTTATCATAAAAATTAGAGGTCAAACTTCAACAAAATGAGAATACCACCTGATTTTTTTTATATACATAATTTAAAAAAGAACAATAATTGCATTTGATATCTGCAAACATGGTCCCCAGTTAAAGGGGATCTATAATGCTTTTCCTCATTTTTTCATATTTTGTCTTGGGTACTGTTACAGTGTTGGATGTTCATATTAAAAATGACCAAATTCTCAAGTAATGAGATCAAATAATGAGTAATCCCAGTGAGCCAAAAGGTCAGGCTGCACACTTCTCTAGATGCTGTTTCTGACAGTTTTTCTACTCTTGGCTCTGTATGATGTCATAGAGAGGGGATGCCACACACACACACAAGCACACACACGTGTGATTATAATATATAATTAATCATTCAGCATATTGAGTTAATTGAAATGAATTTAACTTAATGAATTATATATGTATCGGTCTTTGTGTTATTTTATTGTTCTTTTCTTTATTTGACTGAATTGTATTTTGATAATTTGTTTTTAGAAACTGACATGCCAATGAAGCACATTTGAATTTGCATTTGAATTTATTTATTCCAAATATGATATGATCACCTGACTGTGAGCACAGAAGCTCCACCCACCTGCTGTTCAAACCTTTTGTTTGTGAGGGGCAGCCAATATGATGAAAGCTGGTTTAAAAGGAGGGGGAGATGAGCTAAAACAGCTTGTTTCAGACAAATGATGAACTGAAAGGCTTCACCAAGGCCCAATTAAAGTATAAGGTAATCAGGATTATCTGTAACTGTGACTCAGTCAAAGCTAATCTAGTCCAAGAATAAAAATATGGAGCTGGAAGTGAGCAGAATAGGTTCCCTTTAAGCATGGCACAGGACAGAAAAGTTTTAATAGCCTTAGCAAAGTCAGGAGACTAACATTGTTCTTTATTTCACACTATAATTTGGAGAGAAACTTGAACAAAATGGCAGTTCAGTCACATTACATGTCTAACATAACAGTACCTTGTCCTGCTACCATAGATACTCACTTGAGCACACATAGATGAATCGTGGCTGAAAATAGTTCTCACAAATTCCTTTTTGCTTGGATAATGTTTGCTCAAATCAGTTCTTTTATTTTCAAAAGAAAATTGGAAATATTTAAATTTTTATATCTGAGTCAAGAACCCAACAAAGCAGTCAGGGGGTACTGAGATGTTGGTTTCCAACCCCTTATGCAATTTGCTTACACAAAGAAAACAAGGAAACTTTGGCTTTAATTGAGAGAAAATCTCATAATTTTGATCATATCTACTAAAACTCTGCGTGAGAATCAGCCTCACCCACACTCATGCGTCCCTCCTTGATCAGTGTATAACCCAATGTGTTGAAAAGGAACAAAAATGTGAATGTGCACATGACACCTTCATTTCTGAGGGGGCATTGTTTCCTCAAGCCACTGACTCTCATTAAGAGATGAATGGAATTTTACCAAGAAACCAAATGTGGCCAGATGCACCTCTTACTTCTGTGCATCATTATGGACTCAGAGAAAACCGAAGGACAAATGCCTCCTTCTGCTTTTCACATGTTTACTGTCACTGTTACCAATTTCACATTGATGTGTCTATTGTAATTCCTCTGTCTGCTCCTCTCTGCTCTGGCTTCCTTCTTATTTTTTTTTTTACTGTGTACAGTCTTTCTTTTATCTCCTGCTTTGTTTGTCAGTGCCCCTCTCTCTCTCTCTTCTCTGCCTCTCTCTGACTCTCATTTTCTGTTTTCTTGATAAATGTTTCATAAACAACTGAATGTGTTTTTCTTAAGTTTGGCTTAACTATATCAATATATTAACATCTACATAGATTCAGACTTTACTTAACCCTGTGGAGCTTTCATCTGTTAAGTTTCTCTAGGGATGGAGACAAAAAGATCAAGTCTGATGACACCACAGTGTCTTCATCATCAAAACAATAAAAGTGAACTCGGATCAGTGTAGCATCTGAAACTGGGATCAAACATGGCTGATTTTAATACTAAAATTTTACTTTGGAAAAGAGGTAAGAAAACATCAGTTGTAAAAAGTGCATATTTGCTCATCCAGCAAATAGCCTCATCCAGTGATGTGACAGCAAAACTCACGGCCCTGTCAATGTTTGGTAGTGATATCACAAAGATATTTTGGGTGTGAGTGTTACAAATTGAAGAAGGTAGCAATGAATGACATTCATCTGGAGAGTAAATGTTTTCTGGGCAGCTCTGTGGAATCTAGAAAATCTTGTCTGGGATTCATGTTATATTTGGTCAAAATAGTTAGAATGTAACTCTATAGGCTGGTCAAACTTTAGATGTTTAAAAATAACGTAGAAAATCCAGTTCATAAAGGTCACATTAATGTAGCTCTGCAGGACATGAAAACATTAACATTCAAAATCTCAAAACTACCTTCGGTACAGATGTAGTTTTATAATTCCAAACTCTAAAGAACTTTTTCTTTAACATCCAACTGAAACAAAAGCCCTCACAAAGGTGACCCAGAGGGAACCTGTCTAGCTTCATTCGACATTTTCGTCACTCACTCTTTTCCTTCCACACACACACTCTCACCTAGACAAACAACACATGGCAGCGGAGCATCCTGCATGTGCCCCTCACACACACGCTCTCTTAGCGTGCAGCATCTCGATCAGCAGGTTGTTGCAGGGCACCTCTCCGCTCACGTGCATGTAGCACAGGTAGTCTTCTGCCTGTGTGCTGAGGGAGCGCAGCTCCGGCAACCGTACTAACAGCTGGCTGAACTTCTCCAGGAACTGCGGGTAGGCGGAAAGGGTATACTCCAGGAGAGCAGCGTTCACCTGCTCCTGGACACCCTCCACAAATGCCTGGTTCTCCAGCAACTTTACATCTGCATGTACAAAGAAGAGGAAAATTGGTCATGATGGAGTGTGAGGAAATATGAACTGACAAGTAGAAGAGGAAGTCATTAACCTCTTAACATCCACCAGATCAGCAGTGAGCCATCTAAGGTTACAAGCAAGGCTGAGTTGGTTTGAAATGGGTTTTGTTTAAGTCATGTGTAAATAGGCACATTTTCAGAAAGTAGAAGGTGTTACCTTTCAAATGAAGTCTTATATATAAAATTTGGCATTGCAGTTTTTATTGGGTGTTCCAAATAGGCAAAAATTCTATAAAAAGTGCTTGATGTCAAACCCTGCCTCTTACCCTAAATGGTTTGAGACCTGGAGCATGTTAAGAGGTTAACCCTCTGAGACCTAAGTCGTCATCTGTGATGACACTAACCCTAGCCCTATGCTATTAGATTATGTAAAACAAAATTTATTGTTCTCCAAAGTCAGCTGATCAGAAGACAAAGAAAATATTCATTCTACCTGACAAACATCAAAAACTGCTTACATTTTCCCCAAAAACAACAAGGGTTAGGGTTTGGAACTGAGGTTGGGGCTGAAACCAGTGATGATTTAGACCTCACATGGTTAAACCTTATTCAAACAGATGTCTCCTTTTTTTCAAAACTTAAACTGTTAATGTCTACCTACCTTAATATCTCAAAAGTTTTATAGACTTTTATAAAACTTTTAACATTTTTATAGACTGTTCTAAACTTTTGTTTGGAACACCCAAATGGAAAGGTTTTTAACAGAGAAACTGTAAAGCCAAAATCTTTGAATTCATTTGAATTGCAACATCTTCTGGTTTCTGAAAATGTACGTATTTAGGATGTGACAAAGAAAAGTTAACCTCTTAAAATTCACTAGGCTGCTGGTGAGCTGGTGAGCTACTTGGGAGCAGGGGTAGGGTTAATTTAACATCCTCCTCTTTTTTTGGCATAAGCAAAATTGTAGAGTTTCTTTAAAAAAAAAAACATCTGACTCTCGACCATTTGACCATTTGAATTAAAATAACTTTCCCAAGATTTAACTTTTTGGTTTTGTTGTGGAAATTTAAAGCACATTTTACTTTTTGACAATAAGGTTATATTACTGAAAGCTGACAATTAGTTAGATTTTTAAAAGCTTATGAAGCAAAGATATTTACACCCAAACTGATCAAAGCCATCAATGTTCTGTATTAAATAAGACCATTTTCATTCAGAAGCATTACTTCAGTATATGACTATTGTTGTGTTACATAAGTTAACCTTGGGTTTACATGTCCATATAGTGTTTGGTTTTTATTTTCTTTTTCTTAGTCTACACCACAGCTGTACATTTTCACCTTGAAACTGCAGTTGTACCAGTAGTCTCAAAAACATAGATTCAGACAGAACTAAAGGAACCAATCCTGTTAACGTGAAGGCTGAGACTAGGTTGTCAGGAGCATGCATTATTTAACATTAAAATTAGCTGTTTGATCAAACTGAAGGCGCATTTTGTCTGTTTCATTTCAGCTCAGTGTGAGAGTCTCTACTGCTAAAGGCTACATTAACACTGAACTGAAGGTAACATTAATTGAGCTGATAACAACTCATTATGTTACACATATCAGAATATAAATACACAGAATGTGTAGGCAAAGAAAAAGACTTTTTGTTCTGGAAGCTTTGTGGTTCCTGTTTGCAGTCTGTTCCCACCCAGCGAAAATTTGTTGATTTTGACAGTGAGAAACAACACTGAGATCTGGTTCGAAAGTGCAAGGTGAAAAGCTGTCTTTTCAGATGGTCATAAAGAGGTAACATCTAAATTTGATTGAAAAAATGAAGGGTGCTCAACACATCTTCAAAGTCCTCAAACAACCAGCAGATTTGAATGCAGACTTGATATGATTTATATCAGCGCTAACCATGAAAGGGTTACAAACTCATTTAAACTGATTTTGAAGTAAAACCTTAATATTCAAGTCCTCCGTCACATTTTGCTCTTCACCTGCATGTAGCCAAACCCTTCTCAACTGAGATTGGTCAATATTACTCAGAGTACAAACCCACTAAGGACCAGACACCCATGGACATTGTTTTCTTGGCTAATTCTGGTCAGTCAGTAATGGCCTTTAAAAACCCCCTTTATGTCTAAATTTGGTTAACAAGTAAAAGGCTACATGCAGGTGAAGAGCAAAATGTGCAGGAGGACTTGAATATTAAAGTTTTATTTCAAAAGTTTAAATGAGTTTGTAACCCATTCATTTAAGGGATAAATACTATGTACTGGGCTTTATGTGTATGATGTACATATACTTTATGTATTTAGTAAAGTGGTTGTGTGTGGGTGGCTGCATGTGTGCGTTTTTATGTGTGCGTGGGTGCATGTGAGACAATAGCCTAGCCCTCTGGTGGACTGGCATTCAGCATCAGCTGAGCCCATCATTGAGAATCCATTCACACAGTAATTAAATGTTTTGAATCAATGTTCTGAATCATCTTTTCAAACTGCTTAAGGGCAATTAAATTACCCCCGACAAACCTGACTCTGAACATGAGGGAGAGCAACAGTGCGAGCAAAGGAGCCGCTGGCAAAGACAGCAAATATTTTCTGCCTATGACAAGTGCTCTCCCGATTCAAAAAGCTCTTTGTTCCCCGCTTTGCCAGCGCTAAACAGCAAACACTTCAGGGAATCTGTTCGAGCCACATTCATGCTCTCTCCATCTGCACAAGCCGCTACATGAATGTCGGTCCTGCTATCAAATGATAGACCCATCCATTACGCTTCTTTTGAATGCCATTAGTGGACAATGGAGGAGGATGTCTTTGTTAATAACAGCTTTTGTCAACCCTAGAAATTTAATTAAGTGAATTTATTGGAGGGAAAAAGGCCAGTTTGGAAAACACTTGTAACCTCATAGATAAAAAGGGTTCTGCAGATTATCTGCAATTGTGATATTTTTTTTCATTAGGATGTCAGTGTTGCTATTCAAAATCTGAGAAAAGACAGCATCAGTATGGCCATGCCGCCCCATGAAGTTGATTGATTTTTGCTTCTGCTATCCTTTGAAAAATACATAATCTGCAGACCACACAAGTTCATGCTTTTCAAAACAGTTTTATTTGCAGAAAGAAAGGTCAAAAGGTTCACTCTTATTGTACTTAAAATACTAATGTTTAGAAGAAGAGACTTTCTATCAGAAATATTTGTATTGTGTTTCCTCCTTCAGCTGTTTAAGCCTGATGAACTGATTAGCAGCTTGTGTAAAACAGAATAGTAAGTCAGATAAAAGCAGTGACAGCATTGCTGGATTGTAGTTATTTGCTTTTTTTATGAATCCCCTCATCGTATTGCAGCAATGATACACAAACAAGCTGACTCACTTGGGTTGAAAAGGAGGAGGAATTTCAGACAGGCGATCTCTCTGCGGTCAACCTGCAGCACCCGCAGCCTCGCTGCCAGCTCCTGACCTCTTTGGACCAGACTGGTTAGCGTCCCCTCAGCTTGGGACAGGATAGACGACAGCTCCACCTGCAACATGGGCTACTAGTTATTTTCTATGTCCCTTATATTGATGGCACAAGCTGAACATCCACCAGGTAACTGCTGACCCATTTAGGGTTAGGACTTGGTTAACATCCACCCCTTTTGATATAATTTTTTTTGATTATGGAATACTCTAACGGAAAAGCTTTTAACAGAAAAACAGTTTGAATTGTAACGTCCTCTAGTTTCTGAACATTTGCCTATTTAGTATGTGGCTAAAGCAAAACCCACTCCTAATCCTAGATGGGTCACCAGTGAGCTGGTGGATGTTAAGAGGTCAATAGAAGCCCCATTAAATTCAAACCCAAAAGGTTCCTTGAATCACATTTGAGAATACAGATGTGACATTTTATTTCTTTCACTAGTGTTATGTTAAATGTTATGTTAAAATTATTTTACTTCCCAATCACTAAAGGCTACTTGTTCCCCAAGGTTCAATATTAGGCCCATTATTGTTTATTTTAAACATAAATAGTATAGGACTATGTGACAGTGAAATTTATTTTATTTGAAGATGATATGAGTATAAAGTTAATTTAGATACATGTGTCAAAATAGCTGCCACAGCCAGTTAGGGTGTGAGGGGAAAGTGCTGATTTTCTACATATGTTAACCTATATGTACCAGGTCATCTGGGTTTAGAGTTTGGTGTAAGGTTTGGTTATCGTCCACGCCTTTTTATAGAGTTATTTTGCTGTTTAAAACACCAGAAAGGATTTTACATAAATGTCAAAGTGTATGAGACATTATTTGAAAGTCTAAAACAAAGGGCTAAAAGAAAACCCAATCTTAACCGTAACCCTAAACGGGTCACTGGCGAACTGGATTTTAAGAGGTTAAATGGTTAAATTTCCATTCCTGAGTTTCCCACTGTCCTCTATAGATCTTCCAAACCTTAACATGAATTTCACTATCAACTGTTGGAAGATAAAACAAATTCTTTTGAATGAGACATTTATGCTCTATATAAATGTATATTAGACTCTATATGTAGTTCAGAGCATGGAAATAACCAAATGAAAATGGAGTTTGGGAATTAAAATATGGACCATCAGTAGCTTCAGTAAGAACACAACAGCATTGCTTTTAACAGTCAGCTAAATATATATATTTTTTAAGATAAAAACAAAAAAGATCTCAAATCCATTATTTATTTGGTTTAGAGTCAAGTCTTTTTAAGGCATATATAATTTTACACCAAAGCTGCAGCTCCAAAAAAATTATATAAAAAAAAAAAAAAAATGGATTAAGTGCAGTGTACAGTGTAAATGCTTGAAGCAGACTGGGTGTTGTGCTGATGGGAAGTTGTGCGAGGGAGTTGTTACCTCCTGGCCGGTCACCAGCAGGATACTGTCTTCCTTTCCATGTTGCACTTGTCTGAAAATGTGATCCAGGACCAGCAGTTCAGACCAGCAGTTATGAAGCAGCTTCATTTGATCTCCCACCTTCAGGAAACACACACACAGACCAACACACAGCCAGGAAGAAAGGCAGATAAAGAACACAGATGAACAAAACGAAAGACAAAAGCAGTCACAGAAAATCCTGATTGATATTCTTTGATTATAAACTCACCCTGGCATTAAGGTTTTTTCTGACTGGAAAATCACAGATATTAATACCTATATGCCTGTCATCTATTTCCAAATCTCACTTAATTATCCAGGAAAAAACAAATAAAGGGAAAAAACGAGGCCATGGTTTTGTGTGTGTTTGTGTGTAGGTGGGTGGGTGGGTGGGGGTGTCTGTGTGTGTCTGTGCGCACATACGCTCTCTCCTGATGTACTGGCAAGTGTTGTGTGTTTACCAGCAAAGCCTGAGACCTTTTCAACCTGCTCACCTCTCCCTAACACCCTCACCTTTCCCTTTTCTGCTCTGCTCTGGGGGATGGGTGCGTGTGTGTGTGTGTGTGTTTGCAGATTGAGACCCCCACCCAAAACCATCCTTCCCCCCAAGCCCCCTGCTACAATATTGTCTGTAAAGTGAAGGACACAGCAGTCAGTAATTTTGCAGCCCCAGCTGCTAATAGGCCCAGACACACATTCATCTGACACAGAGTTGAAAGAATTACAGTCCATCTGAATGAAGCTATATATCAGTCGCAGAGGGTGCAATCTTGCCACACACTCATCTGCACTGGTGCAGTGGTGGGGGTCTGGGCATACGGTGATAAAGGAAGGGGTTAAGGAAGCAAGAGGTCTCGGCGACCTCCTTTGCTTCCTCTCCAAGAGGAGGTGGACACTCAGCTGCAGCCCAGAAAAAAAAAATAAAAAATCGCTCAGAAAAAGCAGGCTAAATGTGGGAAGAAGGGCTTTATTTCATCTGCCACATGGATACTTAATGTTTCTGTCTCTCCATGTTAGAGTGCGGAGCTGGGTTGAAACTGATATATCAGGTTACCTGTCAAGTGTCACATTTTACCTGTGAGAGCCACATTTTATGAAATGTAATGACAGTAAACTGTGATTGAGAGGGAGAATTTCCACAGTCACAGAGTCTGCTACCAATACCTGATATTGCTGATATCTCAGCCTTGAGTATCTGCCAATACCAGTCCGATAATGTCTGCTATCCTCTGTTAAACAACTAACTATGGCAGTATTTTCCAAGCAATATCTTTGTTACACATGGCACATCTCTCTTTGCAGAAAGTCTCACAAACTTTAGCTAAGCAAGACCCATTTAGGGTATGGGGTAAGGTTTAGGTTCAGTTCAAGCATTTTATAAAATTATCAGCTATTTGAAACAGAAAACTGTAATGCTAAAATAAATGTGTGCGACATCATTTGAAAAGAAAAATCTTCCAGTTTCAAAAAATGTGCTTATTCAGCATGTGGCTACAACAAAACCCAACCCTAACTCTATTTCTAATCTTTGATGGTTTACCAGTAACCTGGTGGATGTTGATAATTTAACTGACTTGGATTTTTGAGAGACCCTGAAAACTCCTTCCTGGTAGCCCAGGTCAGACATTAAAATCACTTTTTTGGTTTTTACATTGATAAAGTGAAGGATTTCAGTTGGTTGAACCATTTGTATTCAGAAGCAATATTTAAGTCTAATAATTTGTGCTTCTTGCTAGTTTGCCCTCAAGCTTATTGTCTTGTTAGTGGGCAGCCAGAGCCGGGGTATTTGTGGGTTCCAAAAGCTCTCCAGCAACTATATTGCCCCGAGTAATGTGAGGCAAAATGCTTGCATTTGGTATGAACACAGCTTTACTCTCAAGGTAGAGAATGATGAATGTACTTCACCACTCCATTCTAGGTCTGTTACTACCATTTCCAGTGGTTTATCTTCCAAAGACAGCTATTACATTAAACTCAGCCTCAGCTAAACTCAGCCAGCAAGTATGGTATTGATGGCTTTGAAGCAACTATACATTATATTAGTTTCAACAGTTCTGGTCAAAGTAGCAACTCTGCCTGCAACAAGACCAAGAACAACTGGAATTTGCCTACTTTGAGTGGGAGTACAGTATCAGACCTACTCACTTGCCAATCGATCAGTTATTTATCTTCTGAGCTATAATGCAGCGAGTGATGTGACCGTTTTTAAACTGAGGATTGTTTGCTTTCTAGCTGTGCAGCTGTGTTTAGTATTTGGCGAGTGAAACATTTGGGGGGGTGCTACAGTGAGACTCTGGGTGTCAGGATGCAGTACAGGCAGAGAAATGTTCAGTGTTTGGTCACAAATATAGAAGCACTGTCTGGACACAAAAAACCTGTACACTGGCATTAGGAGCTGCTAATTTACAGACATACTGTATACTCTGGTGACCTAAGGACAATCTATAGGAAAAGAAGCCAACAGACGAACTCAAAACAAAAACCAAACCTGCTGAGTATCAACAATACAACAAAACAATGATTCATGATCAGAAAACAGTTAGCATTCAGCTAATCCAAAGCTTTTTTTCATTAACAAGATTTATTATTTAGTAACTTTTACCCTGAAGTTATTACAAAGTACAGTCTTGCCTCCTGTCTGTAATTTTATATTCATTATATTATTATATATATTATTATATTCTTAACATCTATTTTAAGTAAACACTTTCAGCCTTTAGTAGCTCAACATTTGTATTCATGCGCATCTCAGCCGTGTCTTCCATCATCACCAGGTGAGTAGAAGGTCAAACATATGACATGACAAAGGCCACCTCTGGGGAAATTGCAGCAATCGATAGCTTACATTCTGCAAATAATTTAGTAACAATGTAGGCAAGTCCAGAGCAGAGTTGCAGTGGAGAGCTGACATTCCCCTGTTATCGTCTGCATGGAATGTAATTATCCAGCCCAGGGAAACAGCTCTTTCAGCGGGAGGCTTTCTTGGAAAATATGCACAGCTTTGTTCTCACTGTCCATGTTGGCTGTCCACTGTACATAAAAATGGACTAACTGTCAAAAGAAGTACATCAGAAGTGTATAAAAAGAGGCTCCTGGAAGGCAAAATAAAGCTGCGTAGTTGTTATGGTGAGAGAAACTGTCACTTTACAATAAAGAAATGAGGAAAACCAGAGGTGTTAACCTTTTTTCATATTTTAGTACATAGCCTGCCAACACTTTCGTGTTTGGGGAATTTTTGCCATAAGCCAGATTTGAGTTTGTGTCTACCCACGATATTTTCTAGAAAATGCATTTATACTGTATCTTATTAGAAATCAATTATACTACTATAAATTACACTAAATCTTTGTCTGTCTGTGTGTTCATTTGTTTTTTTGTCTCCAAACTCCTCCTAGACCATCAGGAGTTGAGCAATCAAACTTGGCACACAGGTACAGCTCAGGCCCATGAAGGTTTATATCTATATCAGATATTATGATGCCCTCATGGTCCCTAACAACCACCTAGGAACAGACTAAATTTACCAGTTTTTAGCATTTATGCAACCATAACATCTTATAAAAACATCCTATCATTTTAATTTCACGACAACAGCATCTCATTTATATCCACAAAAGCTAAATTATTTTTATTTTTATTTTTAACATATAAACAACATCTACCACACCCTTTTTTTTTTTTTTTACTTTTCTCAATGCGATGAAGTATATCAGTTTGCCAACAGCAAGAACACGCCAAACAATACTGTAGCATTGACACATACTAGTACTACTAATTCACACTACACTTTTTAATAACCCATGATAAATTAAATCTCCACATGAGAGAACATGTTTCGATATCATATAATTACAGTGTTGTTCTAACCCTGATTAAAGTGCTTTTACTGTCTAAGGTTAGTAATAATTAATTAATTCACTGCTGCTTGCTTACATCTATGGACTTGTGTGTAAAGAACTAAATACACTTAAAGAAATATATATGAGTAAATGTTGATGCAACAAAGTGCAATTTGATATTAACAATAAGAAAATCATCTTTCTATCTTACATATTCAATTTTGAATTCTTATTATTATTATTACAATTTGCATTATTTCAAGACTACATTTTTTTTCCTAAAGATGTATTTACATAATCCCTGCTAGTCATCTGAGGTACACTCACAAAACAATATCTTGTTGCATTTACACTGGTTAATATAATTGATAACTGGAAAGAATAAATTATTACATATGTACATTAATATTTGGGCATTCTGAATCAGCATGCCGTGGAATCTTCCAGATTTGTAGCAGCATATGGATGTTATCTAAAATTTTATGGATATTCTGTCAAAAAATGTGTTGTTCTGTGTTTGTTCCATAACATTTAAAGTTTAGTTCGCCAGGTTGTTTTATTTCCCTCCATTTTAGAATTGTGAAACTGTAACACCATAAGTGCAATGGGTTTATGACAACTGCTGAAGGCACAGATAGGTTTATTCAGCGTGATGCTCTACTCTTGCTTATCATAATGTAAACTCTACTATTTTACTTATCTCTCAAGAGTCGATTGATATCTGCTTCCCACAATAATTTTGTGCAAAGGTAATAAGTATTGATTCCATTTCACAAAGAGAAATAATATTATTTAATTTGAAATGGTAATTTACTTGTATTGCTTGTTATTGCCAAAAGTAGTGAATTTACACTGTCACACTACTCTCAGTAGTGGGTCTAGAATATAGAAATATAAAATTTTAAATGGTTTGTATTAAAAATGGACACATGAAACTGTTAAATTAAGCTGATTTTACAATATTAAAAAATAGTAGTTTGTAATAATTGTTTCTGGATCTACATAATTAGCTCATAAAAAAAAAACATATCATTATTTAAGTTGATTGATTAAGGGGGACACCTTTATCAGTGAGTAGGGAGTGATTTCTGACCCAGTGTCACAGTACTGCTCACAGTCTTAGAGTTTCCTAATTATAACTAAAATTAGCCCCTAAGCATCATTTTAGTGAATTGTTGCAGTAATTTTTGTAACCACACTTTTTTAAAATCATCTCCACATCCATGACATGGTAGAGGTTGCCGTAGCTATGAAGGCAATAGCCTTGTGTTTTATATTATTCCCTCTTCAAAAATCGGTATTTAGTAACTGTACAGTTAAATTCAAATAGACACACAGACACACAATATAAGCAGTTTCTTACTTATTATCACTGTTCTACTTATTTGTAGATGTATGAGAATGAATCATTTAAAAACATAAGACAGAATGATTAAAACATTGTTCTATGCTCCCAGCCATCACTGTTTCAACTGTACTCCAACACACAACAAAATGTAACTTGTCCTAAAGTACATACAAATCTAATAATATTATAGCAAAGTTGCAGCACACACTTTGTACACTGTCAGTAGTCTTGTTTTAGCTTATCACTTCCCATGCACATGCTCATTATATTTAGATTGTAAATATCAAGTTATATTAAACTTTTCTGTACATCTGGGGCTGGATAAAATGTTTACTGTATACTTTTGTGTATCAGATTCTTGATGCTTCGTCCTGTACTGGTAAGACTGAGGAGCAATTCAACCAAGTATCCCCTTGCAAAGACAGTATAAGATACCTTGTTGTGTTAGTGTGAGAAGATCCAAAAAAAAAATCATCACCACAATGGTAGCTTTGTTTCTGAGACAATGAACAAACAAAACTAACAACAAAACAAACTAATCAGCATGTTCTCAGAAAGAATCATTTTTAGTCTATTCATTTCAGACTTTGGGGTTGCTATTTGGACAGTGAGCACAAATTAAATGTTGTGAAAGCTCTAAGTTACACTTTCTCAATAAATCTTTCTGAACTGAGAGTTTTCACA
>VUQI01046766.1:0-27861 GCA_015106735.1 Paratilapia polleni | reverse complement strand
CCACCTAAACTGACAGGCCGGGCAAGGGGAGCATTAATCAGAGAAGCAGCCAAGAGGCCCATGGTAACTCTGGAGGAGCTGCAGAGATCCACAGCTCAGGTGGGAGAATCTGTCCACAGGACAACTATTAGTCGTGCACTCCACAAATCTGGCTTTTATGGAACAGTGGCAAGAAGAAAGCCATTGTTGAAAGAAAGCCATAAGAAGTCCCATTTGCAGTTTGCCACAAGCCATGTAGGGGACACAACAAACATGTGGAAGAAGGTGCTCTGGTCAGATGAGACCAAAATCTTTTTTGGCCTACATGCAAAATGCTGTGTGTGGCAGAAACCTAACACTGCACATCAACCTGAACACATCATCCCCACCGTGAAACATGGTGGTGGCAGCATCATGCTGTAGGGATGGTTTTCTTTAGCAGGGATAGGGAAGTTGATCAGAGATGATGGGAATATGGATGGAGCTAAATACAGGGCAATCCTAGAAGAAAACCTGGAAGACTTGAGACTTGGGCTGAGGTTCACCTTCTAGCAGGACAATGACCCTAAACATACAGCCAGAGCTAAAATGGAATGGTTTAGATCAAAGCATATTCATGTGTTAGAATGGTCCAGTCAAAGTCCAAATCTAAATCCTAGAAAAAGACTGGAGCCATTTTGCAAAGAAGAATGGGCAAAAACTGCAGTCTCTAGATGTGCAAAGCTGGTAGACATATCCCAAAACACTTGCAGCTGTAATTGCAGCGAAAGGTGGTTCGACAAAGTATTGACTCAGGGTGGGTTGAATACTAATGCACGCCACACTTTTCAGATCTTTATTTGTAAAAAAATAAATAATTTTCCTTCCACTTCAAAATTTTGCCCTTCTTTGTGTCGGTCTATAACATAAAATCCCAATAAAATTCATTTAAGTTCGTGGTTGTAATGTGACAAAATGTGGAAAGGTTTTCTACCAAAAAAACAGGGTACATTCTAGCTGAATGTGAATACAGGATCATTCTAACCTGTTTTAACTCTGATCCCCAGTTTTGCTAATTCCTGCCCTCATGCTTACCAATCTGAGTCGCCTTTATGTCCTCAGGTAAGTCTGAGGTCTGACTACCAACTGTAAGCCGTTAGGGGATTAATTCTTCATTTCACAGCCTTATCTTAACACTGAGTTGCCTTAAATGAGGATAAGGGACAGAGCAGATTAGGGTAAAAAAACAATGTCCCACTTGACTAAAATATTTCAACTTAACCTGCATTCAGTGACAAAATTACCTGGAAGGTAAGTAAGCAAAGGCATGATGAAGGCAAAGCTCCATGATTTGGAGAAAATCTAAAAGCATCAACATTTAATCTCTAGAATATCATCCTATGTTGTGGTCCAGCAAGAGACTAAGATGACAGCTAGTGCTTCAGTCATACCATCCTGCATTAATAGGATTAAACGGTTGAAGGCCTTGATAAAAAAGACCCATTAATAGAGCATTAATCACCATGTCTCCAGCTGAGGTTACACAGGGTAAAAGAGCAGGGCTTTGCTTTCAGCTTAGTGCCTCATGTGTTTAAAAAAAAAAAAAAAAAAAAAAAGTAGGGCTGAGCATGAGGTATAGTTGGAGGTTGCACTTCATTTTAAATCAAAAAGTCTGTGGTTTCTCTAATTTTCAAAATTACCATTTTAAAAAGAAAGCATACAGAGTTGGCACCAAATACCCTGACGTCATCCAGTGCTTTTAAGTAATGAGGTGATTTGCTTCAAAGCAGACTTTAGTCACACACGAATCAAATTACATGGGTGTATTTTAGGAGAAACATTCATCCAACCATTTAGTAACTGTGTACCTCTTTCCTGGTGCGGACTGCAGCATCATGGATCAGCTGTTTAATTGCTTCCTTTGTTTTTTCCAGCTCTTCTGTCTTCTGTTTCTCTCTTAAAAGGGCCTGAAGTGAAAAGGTAAAAGCAGATACAGAGACACATTTGAGTGGGCAAAGTTTTAAAAAGCTAAAGGGATCTGAAAACTATTAAGGAGATGCAGCTGAACACGCCGAAAAGAAGACTCAGCCACTGAAAATGAATGGGATAAAAAAAAACAGAAAGAAACAAAGTAACTGCATTTACCTGGTCCTTCTGCAGTGTGGCTTCTTCAGCCACTTGAACACTCTCTCGAACTTTGGACAGGGCCTCATACTTCTCCTCTTCGAGGGTGGTGCAACGTGCCTGGAGTTCCCCCACCTTTCGCTCCCACACAGTTTGTTCTCTGCGAACTGCCTCTGCCTCCTGTGATGCAGCTTTTAGCCTGGCATTGAAGAAAAGAAGGGAGATCCAGCAGCAGAAAGAAAGTCAGGGAAGTGCTGCTTGACCCTATAAACACTGAAGCGCTGATGTAAAATTCCATGACTTTCTATAAGATCAATACGCTGGCAGTGCATTCCTAATCTCAAGCACTGTTCCATCTTAGCCAGCAGCCAGCAAGTGAAAACCAAGAGTTTAGCATGTGCTCACCTGGTCTCCAGCTGGCTCAAGGCTGCCTGAAGCTGCTGGAGTCGTCTGTCTGCTGCGTGTTCTCGGCCCTGTGCTTCAGCCACGTCTTCCTCCTAAAGACATACACATACAGTTAGGTCCAGAGATTTGGGATAGTGACACTTTTTTTGTAATTTTGTCTCTGCACAAACAATCAAGAAGTGATTTAAGTGCAGGTAGGTAAAAAAAAAGTGCTGAATTAACCATTTAGCAATTACAACCATTTTTATACTTACTTAAAATAACTGGACAAACTAACATAATTTTAAAAGATAAGGACTGGATTGTTTTTAATATTTGAATGAAAATCGTTTGCAGTCAATGCCTGCCTAAAGTCTAGAACCCATGGACATCACTAAATGCTCCGTTTCCTCCCTTGAGATGTTCTGCCAGGCCTTTACTGCAACTGCCTTCAGTTACTGCTTGTCTCTCTGCCTTCAGTAACTGAAAAGCATGCTCTATTGGGTTGAGATCAAGTGACTGACTTGGCCATTTAAGAATATTCCATTTCTTTGCCTTGAGAAACTCTTGGGTTGCTTTTGCAGTATGCGTTTGGTCATTATCCATTTGCACAGTGAAGTGCCGTCACTTTTGCAGCATTTGGCTAAAACTGAGCAGAGTCTATAGCCCGGTACAATCTATCAGCAATAGCCTCATCAATAAACACTTATGACTCAGTTCCAGTGGCAGCCATACATAACCATGCTATAACATTGTCTCCACAAAGTTTGACAGATGCTTCGGGTCATAAGCTGTTCTTTTTCTTCTTCTCTTCCTATCATTCTGGTACAAGTTAATCTTGGACTCATCTATCCAAACATTTTTTTTTCCAGAACTTGGCAGGCTCTCCAAGTCTAATCTGTTCTTGAGTGTAACCAGTGGTTTGCACCTTGTTCTAAACCCTTTGTATTTACATTCATGAAAGTGTCTCTTGATTGCAGACTCCTTTAGAGTCTTCTTGACCTGGTTAGAGGTTGTGAAGGGGTTTTTACTAACCAATTTAAGAGTTTGTGGTCATCTGCTTTGTTCTCTTCCGTGGGCTTTCAAGCTTTTTGGTGTTGCTGAGGTGGCCAGTGCATTCCTTCTTTTTAAGAATGTACCAGATAATTTATTTGGCCACTCCTAAAGTTTTTGCTATTTCTCCGATAGGTTTATTTCGGTTTTTCAGCCTAATGAGGCCCCTTTCACTTGCATCAACATCTCTTTGGAACAGCTACCAAATGCCAGTTGAACACTTGGAATCAACCCCAGATCTTTTATCTGCTTAAGTTGTCATGGAATAATCAGGGAGCTGGCCTGATTTGGGCAACTATATATAAAAATGGCTAAACAGTTAATGCAGTCCCTTGTTTAAAGCCCTTGAATTAAATCTGAAACCCTGTACTTCAATCACATCTTGATTCTGTGGTGGTGTACAAGGACAAAATTACAAAAATGTGTCATTGTCTAAGAATGTATAGACCTAACTAGTGCTGGAAATAAAACGATTATACAATATTTTATTGAGGAGAAAAAATGTTGATGACAATGATAAACGTAGGTTTTAAAATTCGATCAGACAGAAAATACATGTGGCCTATCAGGCAGTACGTAGGGTTGGCATAACACCACCACAACAGTCAATCGCAGTCCACGTGTTGCCCATTCCCTTGGAAGAAGAAATGTTGTAAACATTAGCCACGTGGTCTTGTGATAGAAAAAAATGTAGGTCAACCAGAATGTCCTGGTGAGTAAAGCAGAGGAGGAAACTCTATTAACTGCTCAGGAAGAGATAATACCAAAGAAAGGTCACACATCATCAAAAGTGTGGAAGTCCTTTGGTTTTCTCAGATCAGACCAAGCACAGATAAACCCAGTTTGCAAGATATGCCGCCAACAGGTCCCGACAAAGTCCGGTGACACCTTGTTAATTTGAGGTATAGGTGCAATTATTCAGAAAATGTGTTTGTTTGATTAGATAATTGCAGCCAGTAATGTAGACTTGATTTGCATTGTTTTATGCTTGTACTTAAACATATTTGCACTGTTAAACAGTACCGCACACTGTTTTGGTACATTGTTATTAACTGTATTTTTAATACTTGTAAACGAGTAATGTCCCATAATGTTTAAGGGAATTGTGTATTTAGTTTGCGTCAGTTCTTAAAAATAAATCGTATTAGTTATTAATAATGTTTATTTTAACTTGTTCTTTCAATTTGTATTAAATTAGATACTAGCTTAGAATACTAATATGAATCTATATTGTGATAATTATCGAAATCATTCAATACAGAAAAAAAATATTGTGATAACATTTTTGTCCATCCACATCGTCCAGTTCTACACCTACCTGTGTGTGGCCATCAGAATAGACTTGCAAGAATCCAGGAATTTCATTACAAATTATTTAAATAGATTAATCTTTTTGTATAGTTAGGTCAATATATTTTTGGACAATGACACAATTTATTTTTGTTATTTTAAGCTGTTTTACCATAACATATTCAAGTTACAGTTATCTGTTGACAAACAGCATGAACTATAAAATTCCAGCTTCAATTCGAGGGGTTAAGCAAAAATATTGTACTAATTGTTGAGTAATTACAGCCATTCTTATATAGAGACCACTATTTTCAGGGTCTCAGATATAAACAAATTAAGAGTTGTTTCATGTCAAGTACTAGCCTTTTTTCATTAATACTCATGAATCAGACAAGTACAGAGTACTTCGCCTCTCACCCGTCTCTGGATGTGTTCCTGGAGACTCTGCAACAACTTGGTCATCTCGTCCACTTTGGCTGTGGCTGTCCTCAGTTCAGCTTTGGCTTGCCTACACAAGGACAAAGGAAGACGAAAAAAAATAAAACCACATAACAAAATAGCAGACTAACGTCCATCTACAGTTTATAGGAACCTTTCTCGGTTACTGAAATTAAAGAAAATATTTTGACGATTTTAAAAAGTACTCTTCTCCTTGCTAAAGGTTAGATGAGATGAATGAAATATCTCTTATGCCTGTCTGTCAAATATTAAACTCACAACTTAAAACTTATATATAAACTTTTTAAGACTTTAAAAAAAAAAAACAAAGAGTACAGGTGACATGTTGTGGTTTTACAGGGTGTTATGTCCTGACTGATTCTTGGTTAGGTCCCAGTTCATACAGCAAAGGTCATTTACTAAAGAAAATATTTTATACCATAGGCATACATTTCATACCACTATGTTTTCCTACATAGGATTGAACACTATGAGACCTTTATACCACACTGCTCTTTCTAAATTAATCTACAGTACCTGTATCATTTATGCAACCAATTCCCATTTACAAGGTTACAGGACATGGGAGAAGCTGATTTTCAGCCCACAGCAAAGCATGGCGTGTACCTGGTGTTACACACTAACAGAGGATGACCTCTGGCAGCAGTCAGTAGTTAGTTACCTGAGTTGGCTGTGTAGCTCCTCCATCTCCGTGCTCTGCTCTGTCACTGTCTTCAGGAACTGCTGGTTGGTCTGTGTGTGGCAAGAGAGACAAGACTGCCATTTGTGTGGCATGACTGCAAACACAGCTCCAACATTAAAAACATCCAAACCAACTTTGTTTCTAATAAATGTTTCAGTGTCCTTTTAGAATAAACCCTGAGAGTAAACCCTCTGTCAGTCAGTCGCTCTCCAGTGCTGTGAAAGAAACTGGCTGCTTGCATGAACGGTCAGAGAGGGGAAAGCCTAAAGCTTGCCTTCCCATTAAAAATGCATTAGAGGGATATAGTATTACTATACTATCTCATCATACACTGTATTGTGACCAAGCACCTGGCGTGTGTATGTGTGTTCATGTGTTTTTGTGTGAATCAAAATATCCACAATATGTTGTATCCCTTAATCTCCAAGCAAGGTTAAGCCTAAGTGCAGGTCAGTCGTCTCTCTAAATGAATAAATAATCTCTAAACAGTTTGGTGCTGCATTATCTGTGACTGTAGGATATAGAGAGAGAGACAGAGAGGATAGAGTGTGACTGAAAAAAAAAAAAAAAAAGAAATCTAGTTAGAGGATTACCAGGTGAGCTGAAAGTAAATTACACAACGTGACAGTTCTGGGTGACTATGAGAGTGATTTAGAAAACCAATTCACTTAGTTAAAAGATTAATTATTAGAGCAGGGTCGATTTCAGAGAAGTGGATAACATTTCGATCCTGTGGCTAATTGGCAGGCAGTAATTTAACATGCTTTTAATTAACTGTTACTTACTGATTCCAGTTTCTGATTGGCCGCTTGGAGTTTGTATGTTTGCTGCTGGAATTGAACGAGCTGATCCTGTGATGAAAAAATGGGCATTCATTTCAAGTTAACTAACTGTAATTATCTCGTGCTTATATCGTATGTTATCTAAGGCCAAACTGCTCTAATTAACCTGATTTCAATGATAATGGCTCCATCTAGTGGTGAAGGGTTATTGTTCTAATAAAGTGCTGGCTTTGCATGTTAATTTAGGAGTACTGAACCTTGAGCTGCTGTCGCTGAGCATCGTGGATTTGTCCATCAGAGACAGTCTTCTGGTAGACCTGCTGGAGACGGTCCAGCTCCTGGGCTGCGGTCTGCCAGAGCTCCATGGCCTGCACCTGCTCCTGAACACACACAGCAAACAATATCCACCCACATTTTGACACACACTAAACTTTCTTACTAGGAGTTAGAAGAATACCAAAAATCTTTGTGCTGGTGTAATACACCAGACACAGAAAACAACTCTACTCTCTCAAAGACAATCAATGGCTTCTAAATAACTTGTGTTGCATCTTGTTAGCAGGAGAACAAATCACCACTGAATCCAAAAAAATGACCTGGGTGTTGTTCAACATGTGCAAAAATGACAGCTTCATTATAAGAGTGTGTAGCGCTGCTGAGAAAGGCTGTGCTGTTTTCAGTTAATATCGCCAACGTGTGAGCTCACTACTCAAAAACAATTATGTAGTGTTTCACAATGTTGCACATGTAAAACACACAAGGTACAAATGTCTAGCTGTCAGAAAACAATTCTGACAAAGCTAGAGTGGCTGTTTCCTTGTGCCCTCCACTGAATCCACAGAGATCAAAATAATATTGATCTTCTAATCTAACTTCCAGTCACGATGAATGTTCACAGCATCCAGCTACATTCCACCTGCACTTCAGCTCAGCCAGGACACTGTTGTAGTTTCAGTGTCCACAGGAAACATAAAGGTTTATTCTTCAATAACCGCACCTATTAATATATTTTAGGGTTGTTTCACAAACATTAAAACTTTATTTTTCCAGGACTCAGCAGTTGGGTAATGTCTGCAGCTCAAATGATTTAGGGGTGCAACTAACAAGTAATTACAGTATTAAATAATCAGCCAAGTTTCTTTATTGATCAACTGAGTGTTTAGTGTAACAAATGCCCAAGCTGATGTATACGGCTTTTAACTGGTCAGTGAGCGAACAGTTGAAACTCCTAATACATTTGGGTTGTTGTCATATATGACAAAAAAAGACAGCAAACCCTCACGCTGAAAAAGCATCAGCCTGGAAGTATCCAGCTTTTTTGTGATACTTAAAAAATGGTGCAGATTAACTTCCCGTTTAGCATATAATAAAATAATCAGCTAATCAATGCAGCTCTAAAAATGTTGTTTCTCTTGATCTTAGATTGGTTGCAACCACACTATGAATGTGGCTGCACTTAAACACAGTGTAAGAGATCATAGAGACCGGGAGGTGGGGGGTGACCAAAAACTTTTCAGGGATTAAGGAATTGGTTAACTTACACCTTTCCTGCAGCAATGAACTTAAATTAACCAATTAACCTTTGTTAAGCTCTTTGTCTGCACAAAGGCATGCTGGAACAAACTACAATTACAACAAGTTACTACAACCTTGGATGTATTATTAGGACTAGACTCTACCTCAATAAGTAGTACTGTAAAATCCTGTCAGAATGGAGATGAAAAAGGCAAATATCAAAGGAAGACAGACTGGATAGTCAATAACGTCTTCGAAGTAAAGAACTACAAGGTAGCTTTCAAATGATGAAGGCTGGTACAGTCTCCAGATTTAAACCACATCAAGCTGGTTTGGGATGAACTGGACAGAGCAGTAAGAAAACTGCAAGTGCAACACATTTGCAGGAACATCTGTAACAGTGTTACAAAATTTACTACAAAACTTTAAGCCGATGGACATGCACACAAGCTATAGAGAGGCTATCACACATGGCACTTCATTATAAAAAAAACACATTAGTGTGGTCTCAATCTATAAAGGTTTAGACACACCAAATGACCATTTATGCAAACCTGTTTAGACAGCTGGACCTGTTCTTGGAGATTTTTGATGACTGCATCCTCTTCCAGTGTGCTCCCCTCCACTCCTGAAGCTATAGGCAAGGCATGAAGCTGTTTCTCAATAGACTCTCTCAGCTCTGCATGAAGCCTAGAAAAGGTGGTAGATATTGGTGTTTAATACTCAAAATATTGTGTTTTTTTTTTAAATATACCTTAATATTGTGCATAGTTTTAAGTGCTAAATAAACCTCATCAAGCTTGATTAGGTTAATTATTTGGCTGGAATGTAAGTGGTAAAGATGCCAAAACACTAGTCAAAGATCTACTTACTAGACAAATGAACACACCATTTACATGATTTGCGGTAGATCATAGAAAAACAATCAGCCACTGAATGTAAAATAATTCAAGTAACTACTTGATATATGATACTGAATAATGCCATCTCTCATGACAGGTTTAACTGATTGATGACATTTGTAAACTTGTCATTATGCTGTGTTGTACATCCAAATTCCTTATATATTGAGACAAGTGGATCTTGATTTTTACCTTTCATTTTCCTTGACAACCCTCTCCAACTTCACTTTGACATGTGTCATCTGCCCCTGTTGATTTACACAACTATGTGAATACTGAGTGTCATTAATAACAGCCACACATTTAATACACCTGCAGGCTAAGAGATCTCCAGATTAAGATATATTTATTTCCCAGATACACCTATTAAAATCTAGGGCTTCTGAATACTCAATTTAACATATTTCAGGGGCTTAAATGTATAAATTACACCATGTCACCATATCCACTATATTTCATACATTTGTGTGTTTGAATATTTCACATGAAAGTTGTTTTATTATTTCAGTATTTTGTTTTGTTGATTTTACCTGATATCTCTGCAGCTGTTCAGTCATTTCATCCATGTGCCGATCATACTCAGCTATCAGAGGAGCCATTATACTGCAACAAAGATGAATGATGTTGTCAGTTGTGGGGGGAAATATATTTTTTCTCCATTTTATTTGTATTCTTCATAACTCTTGCTGAATTTCTACTGAAAACTGTGTGTCTCTCAAACATGTCTATGAAGTGGTATGAAACTGATGAACTGACCCTCTATCTGAGATCCAGGGTGCAGGAGACTCTACCCGTCTTTCCTCCTCAACCTGTCAAAACATGCAAGGGGTGAGGGTTAGCAGTAGTTAATTATACTAAATACTCCAATTTCCTTAGTTAAAACAAATACAGATGGAATGGTGACAGTCCAGTGATCAAATTTGTCATCTACATATAATGATTAATTTCCAGTCAAAGCCAAACACATAAATCATAAACATTTAATTGCAAATATTTATTGAAGATACCAAATAGCAAACCTGAATAATTTTAGTCAAGCTAAATGTGTGTCAGTTTTTAGGGTTATGATATCTTTGTACCTGAGAATATGTGGACTGATTGTGGTGCCCGTGCTGATACTGGCTGAGAGCAGAATTTAACCTGTGGACTTAAAACACAAAGACACATAGACAAGGATACTTACTATATGACTCATAGCTGTCAGGGTGTCAGTTTCCTAAAGAAACCTTGCAATTTTGAAAATGCCCACAGTGGTCCTAGTCCTAGTGATTATCATAAACAGAAAAGGACTGTAAAACATCCTAGAAATGCACACCGACCCTTTCTCAATGTAGCCAGACTTTTTTTTGACGACGACGACACATGAATGACTTAATAAAGACATTAAGAATGATTGATGGAGAAGAACGATAACATGAAACATGAAAATTTGAATGTATCTTCCAAGTTTCCTCTTACCTTGATCACGCAAAAACTCAAGCTCTGCATCCATGCTTATTGCCCCGTCTAAAGAGAAGCAAAACAATCTGCGTTGGGCAACTTAAAAACGATCACTACTTGCAAAACTGAAGATAAACACGTAAAGCCTGTCAAACCTGTCACCACTAATGTCAGTTGTTGTTTTCAAGGCAAGAATGCGAGTTGAAAAACTGTCTTTTAAGAACACATTAATTCAGCTAACGATGGCACAAAGCTGCTATAAACGTTCATTGCAGACTAGCTTGCTTTCGTTACCTGTAGTAACCCAGTGCAGCTAGCATTAGCTGAACCAGCTAATCAATCTCGGCTAAACTCATGTTAACAACTCAGCTTTTTGATCTTTTTAACAAACCGCCAAACATATTCTCCGAGAAAGAGTGCGCTTATAAATTATGTAAATGCATCATATAAAGCGTTTTGGTTAAAAACACAAAACCATAATAGAGGTTTTTACTTCGGTCCTCGTTTCCGCCTCCCGTTTTGAAGCGAACAAACAGCAACCAATGGAAAATAAGATGTGCACCGCTGAAGTTGTTCCGTCTGTACAAGAAACTAAAAAGGATGTTCCTCTCCTTATCAGGAAGCATACGTGGGATACATTTGGGAGATATGCCAAGTCAGGAAATATAACTGTTTAGTTTCGTGTTTTGTTTTGGTTTTTTTCGGTAACACGTTACACAATTTTTTTCGGTAACACCTTATTTTTTGTAGTTTGTCAGAAAGTAACAGAAATAGTGGTTTAAAATTTGCTGGATAGTTCGTGACAGAGTAGATTTGCCTACAGATGTAACCAGATTTTGGATGTAAACATAAACATTACAGAGTTGGAAAATAACGTCTTCGGCGTTTTGTTTATTTGTTCAGCATTCAGGTCCGTTTTAATCCCTAACCTTATCAAGTAAGTTTGATAGTTCAACGTTTGCTCTATCAGGAAGTCAATTTTACAATCTTGTTACTGAATAACAGAACTGTATTTGACATTAACCTAATTTGATAACAAACTACTTAAAGAGTAAATCAGGGAGTATATAAAGAAATGACAAGCTCACTTGGAGCACTCTTCTCCTGTAGCCAGTAAATAATACTTTTGACAACATGGGGGTAGTTCGTGGACTGCAGTTTATAACACTTATCCACATTCTGCTATGCTGTGAATCTCTGTACGTTTTGTAGATTATTTGTTGCCTGTGTCACTGCTCACACTGCAGATTTTAAACCTGAGTGATTTTCTTTCTTTCAGTCCTCGCAAGCAAATGCAGTTTGATATCGAACACACCTGGGACAGCAACCCTGTGAATCATGACCCTATCAGGATCATCTTCTCTCCTGGGCAAGGAGGCCTGAAGATGGAGGTGTCTGGTCCATTCTTCAATGACCCAGCTTCTCCTGCAGGGCCCCCCGGCCATGCCTTCCCTGGACTCTGGAATTATGAAGGTGGGTAAGAAGGTAGGTGCTTTGCACTGTAGCCATGCAGCTTTTTTCATATATATATATATAACAAGAGCTGTTAGGGATTTAGTCTTGCAAAAAAATAATAAAAAATTACCCTTGGACTTACACGCTTAGATTATGTATTGATATGTAGTTCCATTTGCAGATGTTTAAAAAACACTTTTATACAAATTGCTTATGTTAAATAATTCAAAGACTAAATGGGATTTTTTTTGATCAATTAATTCGGGTTTAAATAATTTCATCTGTCTTTTAATACATTTGTTACTAATGGAAAAATGCAGTTTGTTGTATATACAGACAGTATAATTATTCATGTTACATTAACTAAGAACAGTGATAGTAGTTTTATGTCTGTCTTTCAACATTTTATTTGTTTAATCTGTTCCTATTTGCCCTTTACCATACTAAACTTCTATATAATAGCTAACCAACTCAGCTACAGCTTAATATTTAATTGACATTTCCCAATTTGACAATTGTCAGCCTATCCCTTTAAATGCTTATAATTAACAAATAAGAAACTGTAATTATTTAACATACTTCGGACTCCATAATGGTGATTCAAACTGAAATTTATTATCTTTATAATCATTTATCATTTATGTCCTATTGTAGTAGATTATAGTATTGTACACATGTTGCTTTTATGGTTCCCATGCTCCTTAGTACCTGTACTTATGGAAACATCATTATTCCAGTTATGATTGCGTAATTTAGTCCCTATGGTGCAATTTTAGGCCATTTTGCAAGCTGAAATAAGATTATGAATAAAGTCCACTGTGGCTGTAGAGACTAGGGACTGTCTGTTTATGGGATCATTATAGTAACTGCATTATCATTATTATGGCGACACAGCAATTAAACCTCAGAATGAGGTTGAGTAATAACAATTGGTTCTAATTGACCTCAAGTAAGTTCGATTTCCGTTTAATGAGCCCCACATATTTGGCCTCATTAATGTTACTTAATAGATTGGAAACCAACCCCATTATGATCTAGGTAGATAATGAGCATGCTGCTAGGTTAGTGAGTGTGCTGCTCACATTATTGTATTTGAAAGTTTATGTAATTGTTATTTTTGCATGTTGTTGTCAAACTTAAAATGAATGACCTGAATAATTTAATTATTACTTTGTCTTTCTGGAAAAAGTGCTGATAAGGTTAATAACACCTTTAAAGCAGTTTATTAATGTGAGATTAAAAGTCTTATCTCAATTTTTCTTTATCTCATCAGTTGTAGAGTCCTTCTTCCTTGATAGTACTACGGAAAATTACCTGGAGGTGGAGCTTTGTCCGTAAGTATCAAGCTGAGCTCTTGTTCTGTCCATGTCTATGGCCATATATTTATACACAGTTAAACAATGACACATCTTCTCTATATTTTTACTTTAGACATGGACAACACCTGATATTATTACTGTCAGGAGTCGGCCAAGCATTCCTGGTAGGCTGATGTCATGAAGGTATTAGCAGGCTTTTTTGGTTTTAGGGGATATTTCTTACATTTTTTAAAAATGTCTCTCTCCAGCAACAGCTGCCCATGGTATTTAATACCAAGATCACAGGAGACAGGTGGACAGGTGAGGCTCTCATCCCCTGGACATACTTCCCTCCCAATGTCAACAAGATGAACTCCTATGCTATCCACGGCTCAGGAGAGAAGCGTACATATGAGGCTCTTTATCCCATCCCCAAGGAGGAGATAGTGGAAGGCCAACAGCCTAACTTGTGAGTATGCTGACTCCTACAAGTAAAGTTTGATGTGACATAGGTCGTGTACACAGACATTTTGTGTGGGAGTGGTGCTACAGCACTTCAGTATTGCACTTTCATAAAGGTCGAAACTAAAGCATTGGTGGTTGTGTGCTTTAGTCCCTGTTATAATTTAAGTTCCAAAAGACAGTCTTATTATATTCTAAATTTCTCATAATCCAAGCCAAGATTAACCTAATGACATCATGAGACACTGAGACATTTTGCAGCTGAGTAAACAGAACACTGGGGTGCACCTTTTTTATATATTCTTTTAAGTTTTAAAATAAGTTTAGATTAAAAGGTACTCTTAGTCCAATCTGGAATTTGTACCTTTTAGATTCACATGCGCCAACTTTGTAATTTAAAATTCAGTGTATATAAATTTGTATGTTGTCATTTTACGCATGATAAATTAAATTTGTCTTTCTGTCTCCTAGCCACCGGCTGGAGTATTTCAGAGATTTTCGCCTGCAAAGCATCATGGGAGAGGGTTGGGTCCAGCCAGAATCTAATCTATGGATTGGAAAGCCTTAAGCTTTTCAGAAACACTGCTTTTCTTTCCCTGTTTTTCTCTTGCAGACACACACACACAAAAACTCGCCAAAACAGCAGCAGGGCAACAGCACAAACACTCTCTGACAGGGAACAAAGGGCAATCAATCTTTATTAGTTAACGATGTCAAACGATATGACAAGAAATATGTTATCAGCTTGTCAGAGTGTGTTAGCCGTCACACACATCTGTGCAAGCACACAAACACACGCATTGCAAGATATTGGACGTCACCGCAAATTGCCTTAGCAGAGTGTGACCTACAGCACTCGTACAGTGCTTGGTGGCAAGGAAAGCGCATTTTGACATTCATCTCCTATGTAGCATGAATGTTTTACTTCAGCGAGATAACCCCCTGCAGTTCCTTTTGATTCTTAGCCCTGAATGTTGAGACACTGATGTAAAAAAAATCAGTTGTTCAGAAAATGTGCATGCTTTTGAGTTTGTGTTTATTGTAATTAGGTCTTGCAGTCATTCCACTACTTTAATCAGTGTCTTTTACAATAAAATATGTTTACATCCTAATTACATATTGCTGGTGAATTATAGCGTCCTTTTTCTGTGATTGATAGATGTCACTTTAATTGCATTTTTGATGTTTGATTCTGTTTCAGTGCCTATATCTATATATTAAAGTAATTATCTGACATTTTGGAATATACACTTTTTCACCTTCTTGCTGAGAGTTAGATATGAAGATCAATACCATTCTCATGTTTAGACACCATTTATGTGACTAGTTAGCTTAGCTTAACTTGTTGCTTCTTCTCAAAATTTCAAACTACCTCATTAACTTGACTGATATGAGTATAGAGTCCCCTTCTTATGTGAAATGGTTATATGATATGAATCTTGGAGACAAATATAGTGAAATAAATAGCTGATCATGACACTCCGCTTCAACCCCCTCATATATATACTCACTAGCCATGTTTTTAGGTACACCTGTGAAAGATTATACAATTTTTGTTTCACTGACATTGTCAAAAAGGTGATAATTCTACTCCTATTTGTATTAATATTATAAATGTCATAGTAGATTGTGGTGGTGATGCAGAAGTGTTACTAATATTTTGTCCACCACGTTAATCTACAAGAGGGGGTAAAATATTGGGAAATTTGATCTCTGTGTTAAACATAGTAGTAGCTTTTTAACATCAAGCTTCATGAAGCTTCGTAAAAAAATTTACTGCAGAGCTGTATACGTTTGCATTAGATTTTACAGCTGTACCTAATAAAGTGTCAGTGAATATATATATATCAAAGACCCCCTAACTGACTTTTCCACCCAGTTTCAGAAGTGCAGATCACAGACCGTCAGATCTCCAACATACACTGACACACAAACGATGATTGGGGACTTACAAATCTCTATGTTCTCTCTGTGACCCTCAAGTCAATTCCTCTTGCCCCTGCTACAGCTCCTTATAGAACTCGCATATTTATCAGAGGCTCCTTTCAGTCACTGACTGGCTAACCTCTTCTCCTAACCCAGAGACGGGGGGCTGATTGATTTTCATGTTGGCAGTGTTGCTCTTCACTGTGGCAGCCCAAAAGCCCATATTGAGCCCTATCAGTTTTAATTGGCATCCTCGTCTTTGAAATGGGTGCAGTGATTAGGCCTGGAGAGCCCACCTCTTAAGCCTTATCCTTATCATCGCCTGCAGTGCTTTGCCACCACACTGCACAGTATTCACAAGACACACATACACAGAATGCTCACATTGTGTATGAGCATGTCTCACAAATAAAATGTTGACCTAAAATTTGTTTCTGGATGCATTTAGACAAAAACAGGGTCTCCATAAAAAGCTTTGATGAATACACATGACTACACACACCCACCTGTGTGCATGCTGAGGATGTGTGTCCCCACTAAGATTTAAAACCAGTTCTCTCTAATTAGTGTGAAGAGATGAGAAGGGAGAGCAAAAGAGGTAGCCGTCTCTCCTCTACCTCCAAAGCCCCGGCAGACAAGCAGACACAAGAGCTGTCTTATCCCCCTCAGAATAAGAGACCAGCTCGCTCTAAAACATTCAACACCAGCTTAAGGGTGATTCTTCGTGTCAAAAACTTTCTGGTGATCACCCCAGACCTACTTCCTTTTTTTTTCTCCAAGAGACATGGGTCTAATTTCCTCAAGTTTAAAGAGTGTTTGAGGGTATGAATGAGGATAAAGTTGTGATGAAAAATAGAACGCGAGGGATAAAGGAGTGATCTCATAACATGAAAAGAGCAAGAGATTGAAAAAGTGAAAACAGTAATGACTTTGCCTAGTTTTAGGAATTCTGTGAAAGAAAAATCCATACTGGAGCTAATAAGATACTATGACAATTCATAGCCTTTGCAAGTTAATGCCACAAACAGTATCAGATTGTACAAAGCGATAGAACTTATCAACACTATGCAGTACACAGTCCTTTTATGGCTGGCTTCCAGTATACCACATCACACAACGAAAAGCAAACTTTGATCAGTGTTCATGAGGAGCTTTATCTTACCTAATCACCAAAGTGCTATTTAGGCATAAACTGTAAGCTACCCTTTCTGCATTTTTTATAACCAATAATAAACCTGTCATAAAATGAGATAATACATCATTGGTAGTACGTAGTGTCAGTCTTTCATTCAGTTTAAAGTAGATATGCCTGTAATAAAGCCTTAATAGATGGGAACATGGCATCCTAGTGTTTTCCTGGACCAGCTGAATGCTTATTAACTCAGTCTAATTATTGTCCAACAAGTCCATCATTACTGAGAGGGCTGCAGGGGTGAAGGATGGGAAGGGTGGCACTGCACACAAAAAATATCTCGACCTAAATGCTTCTGCAGTGTGTGTGTGCTTGTGAATGTGTGATGACATAAGTACTAATTGCAGTTGAAGCCTGCTAGTGTTGCGGCTACAAGGATGGCATGGCTAGAATGTGGGATGAAGCTGTAAGAGGCTGGGGAGAGAGAGAGATGCAGAGCCAAGCGAATGCCAAGGACATTAATGAGGGCCAGACAAGTTCTACTTCTCAAGAACACTGCAGCGAGCAGGGATAAGAGAGGAAGAGAATGAGGGGAATAGAAAATAGAAAGACGAACAGAGGGATTTCATTACAGAAGAGTGTTATTTGCAATCTTGAGCAAGCAAGGGTCTTTTTTTCTCATTATAGATCCATAGATTGTTCATGATGACAAAGTATACACACAAAAAGACTAAATGTTTGTACAATCTATGCTAATATGGGCTTTTACATTTTACAGTCTGTATTAAGAATTAACAGTTACTCCTGCTTTATTTGCTCTCATACATATTTTACATGCCCCTTGCACTGACACAGAGAAATATACAGACAGGAACTGATGCTCAATTTTTCTTAAAAGGGAGAAGGATTTATATGTTATCATCATAAACATCAGAAATAAATGATAGTAGTAGGAAGGCAAAAGAAACTAAATTAAGCTTTCTTTGTTATCAACACAGAATATAAATCATGACTGTTTGCCTAATTGATTCCATTACATTCCCACCTGCCCGCTGACTCTCTCATCCATCCACACATTGTTTATCTTCATTTTTAGCTAGATGGATGAAAAAGATTGTTATTGGATGTGAAGCTTGCTGAATTTCATCCTTTTTTTAGTGAACACAATAATTGCCAATTAGAAGTAGCACATGATTATTAGAGAATATTTGTCTCTGTACAATAAACTCACAAGAAAGCAAACTCTCGATGCAGAAGTTTGCTCCTTTGGAGGATGCAAGATAGTGATATTCCTTTGTTTTTAATAGCAAATAGACCGCATTGAAGGTAATTTATGTGCAGTGATATTAGTGGTTGTAAGCGAGCAAGTTCACTAACTCTTAATTGGGAAATAAATCACAGTGTTGCCTTAGCAACAAACACTTAAAAGTGGTCATTGCAAAATGAGAGCTTGCTGAGCTAATGTGTGTCTGTGTGTGCGAGGGGTGGGTGTGTCCACTCATGCATGTGTGTTTTCACCTCCTCAAGCTCATTACCATAGAGCCTTGTTAGTAGAGCTTCTGCTATGTGCTGTACATGGTATCTAGTTTCATTTCATTAGGCCTTGTTTTGTCCATATTGCTATTAAAAAAGAAGCTGTGAGCTTGCTCATTTAAAATGCTGACAAATGTTGAAATAAGAATGTAGTTAATTGCATATAGTGAACAAAATCATTTTACATTATTATGTGTCAAAGCCGACCCATACATTTTTTCCATGTACTCCATGTCTGTGAATCCTTTCTTCTTCTATTATGTTTTTGTTCACATCTCTATTATTTATATTATCATTTAGCCCCTTTCTTTTTCTAACTTTGCAATTTTTTTCCCTTCATTTCCTATACTCGTCACTTCTGTTCTTCTCCTGGGACCTGTCCTCCTCTCTCCACCCCCCCTTCCATTCATGAAATGGATGGAGGCATAAAAAAGCATTAGTGCAGATGAATGGATAGTCTGGCCTAACACAATCTGGCCCACTTCAGCTGACAGTTTAATATGGACTCTCCCACAGTGTGGTTACCCCAGCAGGATGCTGCACTAAATCTCACTTTGACTTGCCGTGATTGATACAGATTTGACACATCAAAGCCCCGTGTGCATGCATGTGTTTGTGTAGGCATGATGGATATGACAGACGATCGGCAGACGGGTGAGCAGTGAGAGGCAGAACTGATAATTATAGTATTTATCTGGGTTAGGTGTCATGGCTGCCTCTGCTGCATTATGAAAAGATAAAATGCTGAAATGTCTTTCAGTGCATTCCATCAATTCAGCACCTGCACCTCACCTCTTAAATGAATTGCACCATAGAGGAAGGCGATGAAGTTTATAATTTAAATGACTGTCTTCAAATACAAAGTGCAGAGGGGAGGCCTTCACTTATTGTATTTGAAATGTCACTTTCACTTCTTTACGTTTTTCAACCGTTGAAAACTCTTCACCTTACTATATTTTAATTTTCACCTTCATGAGCACTTAAACTTAGTTTAAAAATCTCTGCCTTTTCTAATTGTCTCATTTTATTAACATTTATGCCTTTACCAAGCAGGCATTGCTCCTAGGACTGCTTAAATAACTGGAAAACATAAATCAGACAAGCTTTAAAAAAATGCGTAGAGCCAACATTATCCAAGTTCGGGTTTGATTGCGAAATTTGATCATGTGTTTTCATTTTTATCAGAGAGAAGACAAGAATTTATCTGAGATACAGCTACTTTAAAATCATTATTTTGGCCTTTTTTACAGCAGACATTTGAGTACTCACATCAAAATCATATTCATTCAATATCCCGGTAAGCCATGACAAAGTCTATTCGTAGAACTATTACTTCAAGCTTTATATACTCCAGGATAGTGTCAGTCACATTGCTCCATAAACCAGAAGCCTCTCATGACAAAAGGCAACACAAAGTGGCTCAGGTCTGAATAACCACTGCCAGCAACGGCATCTTATTAGCCAAGATAAGGGACAAATCAATGGTTTGAAAGTCACCGGATGATCAGTGGAGAGCCATTTATCTCCACTGACTCAATTAATTCTACCATTATCATTAGGCAGATCAGTCAACGCAAGAAAGTGGATTTCTTAGTGACAACTTTACTAAGATGCCCTAATTGCCTAACACTACACTGGAATTGGATTCATTTCAAGAATCCCCAGATGTTAGGCTGATGCCCATACACAGCCAGTATGAGAACCATAACAGCACTCTTTCACTACAACTCAAGATACTAATTTGTAATATGTTTTGCTAAACTTTGACATGCTTTTGAACTGTGAATAGCTAAAAGACAGAGAATTTTAACACATAATTTAAACTCGAAGGGAACAGCAAAGTCTGAAAGAAACTGTGTTGGGTAAGGCTTTACAATGCAAAATTTAGAGCAATGTGATATTTTGCTTGTTATTCCTGAATGTGTTTGCATATGAGATTGAAGTTCTATAATTATAAACAGGTGTTAAATCCATGACTCTTTGCCATGCAAAACATTTCAAAAGGTAAGATAATTCTACTTGCTTGCTTCAAAGTAACACTGGCTTGTTTAGTTGTTTAATATAACTAAACAATCAAGCCAGCAGTCAACCCACATCTGTGTTCCCAGAACGTCACCCCCAAGCTGTCTTCTGGCTCTCCTGGTTATCCCATATTGACTCCATAATGTTGAGATCGGGGATCTGTGAGGGGCCTACCATCTGTTGCAGGGCTCCTTGTTGTTATTGTGGCTGAAGATGGTTCTCTATGACTTTGGCTGTATACTTGGATTTGTTGTCATGCTGCATAACAAACATGGGACAGATCAGATGGCTCCCTGATTGTATTGCACTGAAAGTTCTTACAATATATGCATTTGCTGTTGGGTACTCATCAGCCCCCAAACCCCAACCTCATGTATTTTCCGAGATCTGTGAAATTGTTGAATCATAATGTAATACACAAGTTAAGTAAGTTTTTTGTTTGTTTGATTTTTGCAGAGAATTTTAATTAAAAAACAAAACAAAACAAATTGAATACTCTATACTGGTTAGCCAACCAAAACATCAAGACTGGCTCGGTGCAAAGGTGACAACATCTGCCTCTCAGAACCTCTAATGCTCACAGGAGAAAAGCAAATCTGTGATGATTTTCTAAATCACTTTCAGCTTTTATAAGCACAAAACCTGTGCCATTAACTGTAAGTTCACTACAGTGATGACCTTAAATGGAACAGAGGCAAATTTACGAATGCAGATGTCAGATGTTGAACCCCATGATGAAAGGATATTTAAATGTCTGTATCTGTGGCATAAAGTGACAGCAGTAGATAATCTCAAATGTGATGTACTATGCGTCAGCAACAATTTTGTACATGGTGATGTGGGGAATTTTCCCCGCTAGTTTCTGTTAACTACATAATAATAATTGTACGCTGGTGGAATGTTGGGCAGGCTGACAGCTTTGTAGTCCAGGGCAAACTGATGGCACTGCTGAAGTGACATCCACAATCTGGACAAAGGATAATGTTAGGTTTATCTTGGATAGTTGAGACTCAGTGAAAAGAGGACCAGCAAACTCTAAATAAATACATCATCTTATAGTAACACAGGAAACACTTTGAATGATAGCAGAAGACAGTAACTCAAAACCTTGCATACCTCCTGTATTTGCAGCTTTGATAGCTTTAAATGTAATATCAGATGGCCTAAGCTATTGATATGAGTTTATATTGAAATTAGATTAATGAAATCGACTCACAAATGCTTGCCTATAATGAAATCACACTTGCTTTCATCTTCAGAGATTAAACTGGGTCATGTACAGCAGGATGAATATGCGTAATATATAATGTAATATGGAATATGCTGAATTCTAAACATGCAGCACTTCTATCATGTTGACATTGTGTACTTGTCACTGTAAGAAATTCAACTGTTGACCTAATGTGGAAATGATAAATTTAGTACTTTCTGTTCTGAAGCTTGTAGTTGGTACACTAAGAACAGTAAGTACATTCAGAGTAGGAAAACTGACAAAGAAGGATTGTGTAAGAAGAAGGTCAATAATGTGGAATGTTAATATTCAGCCTTGGCTTTACAGCTTTGAAAGGATTATAAGCAAGTTTCATCACATGAAAGCAGTGCCTCCTGGAGGGTTGGCATCTTTGATATAAAGATGTGATCAGAATTTGATTGGTGGTACAAGCTGAAGTGCAGCAAAGGGAGACAGGGTATACAAAGAGGAGGTACAGAATAACCTAAAGTAAGAGAGTTGAAAGGGAAAAAGCATAAACAGCACAGAAAGAAAAAAATGGGAAAGAGATGAAAGAAACACAAAACTCATCTAAGACAAAGAAATTGTGCGGGAGAGAGAAATAGAGGGCAAACTTAGAGAGGAAGAGTTGAAGATAGGATATAAATGCTAAAAGTCAAATCTGAGCCTTGTTCTACAGGCCATGTGAAGAAGAGAGGAGGTTTGCAAAGGGGAACTAAATAAATAGGAGAGGCCAATAGAGAGGCTTTATTTTTATTTTATTATTATTATTATTTTTAATCATTACTGATGTTTGCTTGCTGGCAACCAGTCAAACTGCTGTGGTGATCAGAAGCAGCATGTTGATGTGCGAATTCAGAGATAAAACTTCTCCAGCTGTACAGATAAGACTAAATTAGAATTTCTTTTATTTTCCTCTCTTCACTGTCCCTTTTTTTGGTTTCATCTCTTTTCCCCTTGACTTCTCTTATTTCCTTTATCCCTCCCTTTTTCTTCTTTGCTTTCATTACTTGCGGTCTCCCTCACTTCTTCCTGTTTCCGCACCCTCTTCTCACTTTTTATCTTGCTGATAAGGCTTCTATCTGGCTGCCATGCAACTCTGATGCCAGAGCAGACACTGATAATGCTCTGACATCTCCTGCAACTGCAATTAACTGTGTCTTTTCTCACAAAAAAAAAAAACAAAACCAAAAAGAAAAAAAAACACTGACTCCATTTCTCCATCCTTTTTCCCTCACTCTCTGCCACCCTGTGAATATGTGATCAGAGTGTTAGCACATGTCCATAAGAAACAGGAGCAACCAGCTTTCCTCATCTGCTCTGTGGTGTGTTTCTAGGGTGTTTCTGTCTATCTCAAGTCAGACTTGGGCAGTTTAGATAATCTCATTTCCAAAAGTATGTGCATTTAATTTTGTTAGCAAGTGTGTGTGTGTGTGTGTGTGTGTGTGTGTGTGCACATGGCTCAGTAAGTGAGTGAGTGAATGAGGATAAACTGTCACAGCTGCTATGCTCCTTTCCAGCATTACATGAGTAACGCGTCAACGACAGCTAATAGCTCATTCGTTGCTCCAAATTAAAACACAATCACCTAATAGGAGTACAGCGAGGGAGGTGGGATCTAACAGGATTTATGAGAAAATTAAAAGTGATTGCATGTGAAGTTTGAATTAGAGGAAGGCAGTATGGTGTCAGACTCTATGAAGGTGACTGACTGGACTGGTGAGCGGCCGCCTCTCAGTGGACCAAATCCCATCCAAAACCTGTCTGTCAAATTAATGTGATAGGTAGGACCCTCCCAACAGTTAGGCTAGGCAAGCAACTTGCCAGCTATTAATTATGTTACAGTTTCAATAGCCTTGCGTGCCCTTTTATGGTCGACATGTAGATTAAAATCATCTGTTCCTGTGCATGACTTTACATTTTAAATTTAACACAAGCTCTTTATGTTAAAGTAAAACTATGGAACCTCTGAAAAAAGAAACACAATTTTCCTTTTTCAAGTCAATAGGCAGAAAAAATCATTGGCAGAAAAACACAGCCTTATGTTAGAACATTTTTGATGGCTGACTAATTTGTTGCCAGTCAGTTTGCTGACCTCATGTGCTACCCTAAGTTTAGGTTTATCACGGATTTAAACAACAAGTAAACACATTATGCAGAAGGGTAAGGCAGGTTTGTTTCAATTTTATTACCCCATTGCAATTCCTCTCAATAAGGTCAACATGTCTTTAAAGCAACTGAGACACTTGGGAACATTATTAATAATTGTTAATTAATTGATTATTAGTAATTAATTAATCCTTTCATTTTAAGATGTATTTTCATAGCAATAGGAAAACTTACACTATATTAGTATTTTAAAGCTTGTTTTGATTTTGTTATTTAATTTCAAATTGACCATGCGCAATATTAAACGGCCTGGTTTTAGACATATGACTCACCTTGTTTAGTAATTCAAACAAATCTGGTATCACGCTGGACTTTCCTGGTTGGCGAAACAGTTAACCATTCAAAAGACTGTAGTTGGGATTAAAAACTGTTATTTTCTCCATATCTATCTGTATAGAAAGACAGAGACAGAAACAGGTTTGTAGTCAAAAGGAAGAAAGGAAGACTTTCTTCTAAATTCAAAATTTGTTTAGATGGAAAGTCATTGCTGAGAATTTTTTTCATTCTCTTGCTTAGAACTGTAGGGGTGTGTGTCTAGTTTGTCTAGTCTAGCAGGTCTAGTTTGACAGTTATTCAGCACGTACTTTATACCATAAGTGGATGTTTGGGGCACAGGAGTGGTTCTTCCTACTCAGATTGGCATGCACATCTTTGTGCCATGCAAGCTTCATATATGCTGTGATCTTTCTCATCAAACCTTGAAACAAGCATTCTTGTCTAGAACTATAAAACAGTTTATGGAATGAAGTGTGCCATGCATAACCATCAAAGTGTTTTTACCTCTTCGTGAGTATTTTTGCTTCCTATACCAAATTTTCAACTACCAGTAGCCAGACTTGACAACTGGGAATATACTGTATTGCTTTTATTTCTTTAAACATGACACTTCTGGCCTCAAGACAGTCATCATAGAAGTGATGAAGACTAATGATCATGAGCTATTCTGATATTCAGTCATGCTATTTTTTTTTCACAAACCCAACTTCACTGCTATATACATACTGAAGAGAAGACACTTTTTCATTTATACCAAAAAATGAGTTACAAAACAAAATGTACCCATCATTCATCTGTCTGTCCTTTTCACAAAGCTGTGATCTACCCTGTCATACATCTTCATTTATCAGTGGGGGTCTAAGACATCATTACCTCTAATGTCATCACTCAAACTGCCCTGGTTGAGGTAACAACAATGCTGAATATTGAACACTAACTTCTACAATAGCAACAGTAAGAGCATCTCTTGGCTCTTATACATACCTTCACGTCACTCTTTGCCTTACTCTATTCTTATGTCCACAGCCCCGCCCCCAGTACTTCTTTTCTGAAAGCTGCAATTATTAAAGACCTATATGTATCTCGGAGAGCATAATGACATAGCCATCACTGGTAACCAGGTAGGATTACCTACTTGGTAAAGAGCACTCCATTGCAAGATAAAAAGCTTTTATATCCTCCCCAACCCCTATAAAACCTTTCCCTGTCTCCCTACCTCTCAGCCTGTTCTTTTCCTCTGTCACTCTCAACACTGTGTTTCCTTTTGGAATGTCTCTTCTCTTTCTCCTCCTGTCTTTCTTTAAAAAGTGGCTTACATTGAGATCTTCTCCCTCCCTCTATCCCTGAGTGTTTCCCTGCCCGTTATTTCTTTCCTTGCTGTCCCCTTAAGTGTAATTACTGTGGTGTATGCCATCGGGTAAGAAGGGTGAGTAAATATATAAATATATATATATTGCAGTGGAGAAGGAATGGGGAAAAAAAAACAGGAGGCAGGAGAAGGAGAGAAGAGTAGCAGAACAAAGGAAAGATAAGGAGAAGTGGCAGCAAAGAGGAATAAGAGGAGAAATGAGAGAGGGGTAATGTAATCTTACTGTGGGAAGTGTGGTAATATATCACATGCCACAGTTAATAAAATGTCTCGACACTATGGCTTTAGACAGGAAAGAAAGGTTAACTGCTTCATATAAATGTACTTCAACAAGTACAGGTGGATGAGATTAAGACTCTGTGCACACACGCACATACTGTAAGCAGCAACACACGCACACAGACAATTCATACAACCCCCCCATAGGCATTGTTTGCATACAAATATATATGCATGTGTGTAGGCAAAAACAAAATGTGCACATTTTTGAACACACACATTCATGACTCTGTCTGCACATACAGTATATGCACACTCAATCACTTGGACCCTTTGATGATAGGATGTAATCATATGTGGTGGAAAATCTAATTTTCATAAAGTGAGTCTTCTTGTGCATTCTCGCCATCTCTCGTTTCTCTTCTTACTTTTTTCTCTTTTTGTTCCTCTCCCTCCACTCGTCTATCACCCTTTCTTTCTTCTCTCTCCTCTCTGTGCATATCTCCTCTCTTCATTTTCCACCTCCCTCTCACCCTCACCCTCCACCTCCTCTCCTCCCTGTGGTCGGCTCATCCCTCTCTCCTACTCCTTATTTTGCCCCAAGGATATCTCCCCTCCTACATGGCCTCGCCTCATCCCTCTCTCTCTCTCCATTTATTTATATCAATGAGCAAAAGTCATCCTTTCATCTTCCTCCAGATGAACAGACTCTGCTTGTGGAAGAGGACAGAAGAAAAGACGAGCCGAACACAAAGGAACACAGTCTCTCTTAGTCCATAAATTTAACTGTACCAAGCAATGGGAATATTATATAAACTTACCCTTGTACAAGGAGATAATTCAATGTGTTCTGGCTGGCTGGTAAAGGGATTGTTTCACTGCAAACACTCCAAACACATATTAATGCTGAATTGGAGAAATCAAGACTGTATTTCAGCATTTACACAAAGGACTATTGTGAACAAAAAAACCTTTTACAGAGTCAAATTCACCCCGGGCTCATAGTTTGGCCTCAAATCCACCAACCACACAAAAAGACAGAAAGAAATAATCTTCTGTGCTGTCTATGTACAGAATAAAAGAAAAGCTTGAAGCAATATGATGTTTTGAAAATGTTTATTTGGTCAGGATTGTTTCAAGCGTCTGATTTTAAATGTTTAAAGATCAGAGCCTGCAAATTACAGTGTTATTATTTTGGAATTATGATGTCCTTATAAAGCAATTATGGGACATATTAACAGAGCAACAAAGCAGGAATTTTGGGAATAAAGTCATATCATTTAATATTTAGGACTTGTATTTTAGGACTATTTTTCTTAAATAGGTGATACATATAGATCGCCAGTAATTCAGTAATAAAACAAGATACTCAAAGGGATTTAATTTTTACATGTAAAACTGTTAGATCAAACATAGAGGGTACAGTAACAAAGATAGTGAAACAAAACAATGATAAAATGAATCTGTAATGGTACTTATTAAAAACGCTAATTTATAGATAAAATGTTTGAATTAATTCATAAATCATCTGTGTGGGCATTTCATTACTAGTCAGTTCTTAACCCTCTTGCTCTCTGTAATAATTCTGAGTTCTCACACACTCATACTGTGAGTCGATGACAGTACCAAGTGCCAATCTGGAACCGACCCACTTTTTAAATGAAGACTCCCATAAACCTTTGAAGTGATGGGCAGCCTATGTCCGTGTATAAAAGGGTTACTTGAAATAGGTTCTGGATCAATGACTGATTTACCCACTGCAGTTGCTCTAATTTCTGATTTGTTCTAATTGGTACTGTGTCCATATGACACACCTTACATGAGATGAGGGGTACATGTACATGTACATGTACATGTTTGCATAATTCTGAATGCAAACATGTACCTTATGCAAGTATATACAGCTCTGGAAAAAATTAAGAGACCACTGCAAATTTTTCAGAAATCAGCATCTCTACATATATGACAGTCATTCCATTCCAGTGTCTCTTGAATTCCAACACAAGCACACCTGTTTCTACCTAATAAGGTACTGATGAGGTGATCACCTGAACCAAATCTTATTTAATGAGGAAAAGTATAAAAACTATTGCTGTGGTCATCGCTATCCTCTTGCAATAGGACCAACTGGATGGCAAAAACAGTGCTAGTAGTACATCAAAAGTAACTGGAATAAAAAA